>JBBPCZ010000034.1:4751590-4762523 GCA_037974445.1 Brycinus macrolepidotus
ACACACACACACACACACACACACACACACACACACACACACACACACACACACACACACACACACACAATTCAGAATCAGCAAATGAATTCACGCTTTCAATCAATAACAATGTGACTATAACCTGCTAAGTTTTCTGTGGCAGAGATCTTAGAGAGACATTCTCTCTAACTATTATAGTGTTAAATCCACAGTGTTTTCGGAAACTTGGGTAACCGCCTGTCCCTTCCACTTGTCATGTATCTACCATGCAATATTTTTTTTCAAGGGACCTGGAACACTCCCTTAGAATGCATCCTATTGATTTAGGAGGTATGATTAGGGTAATGGCAGTTAGTGCTGCATGATATACAGAAAGTTTAAAACTTTTAAACAAAGTGTGATAAATGTTAAAGCCCTAACAAGCCATCTGCGTGCTGCCAGATGCCATTCAGACCACAGTAATTTGTGCAATGTGTCCCACACCACTGAATCTAGCTGGCTCTCGTTGGATGCATAGACCGACTCAGCATGCTGAATCGAGGTGAGAAAAAGAAAAGGGCTGGGTCGGCGCCAATTGTTCCTCATCAGCTTGGTGTGTGAACCCTATAGCTTCGCTGTCCTTGTATTACTGTTAAGTGAAAACAGCAAAATTGAGGAGTAGGGGTATTCCAGGACTAGGATTGAGAACCACTGCTCTATAGCTCTACTGCTCTACTGGAGCATCACTGCCATGCATGTTGTAGTGCTTTCCCCGTTCCTAAACACTCAGTTTACATCAGGCAGGACTTCCTGTTGTTAATTCATTATTACACTGCATAAGGTGTGTTTACGAGCAGAAAAAAACACAAAATATACCAGTGCTGGAAACCACTGGAATTGCATTAAGAAACTATAACAGATATGGGTACCAAGCCAAAATTCTGTTATTATGAGTATCATAATGGCAGTTGGGACTCACTCCATCGTCTTTGTCTTCACTGCTCGACTGCGAGCTGCTCCTCTGTTCCTCCCGTTTCATGAGCCGCTCATACAAGTCACTCACTAAGAATGATGGGTAATATCGCTCCTTCATGGTTTCGTAGACGTCACTCTGGATCTTGTGGAATACATCTGTACCCTTGTTCCCAACCAGAGTCTGTTGTATCTCCTTATACAGAGCCTTCTCAACAGGGATCTCCCGGCTCTCCACAAAATCCTGGTAGATCTCCCCTACCAGCTGTGGCACCTCATTCTGTGGGGAAGGAGAAAAAGGTTGCAAGTAGCGAGTGGACTGTGCTTCAATATGCAAGTCAATGTGAATTAATTAGATCGCTACTAGTTGTAGGCAATGGTGCAAAGAAATGGACCACATCTTGTTACGGCATTTTTCAGGACTTGGTCAGGTTTTATCTGTAGTATGTTTGTATGCTGAGCCCAGATTCATCAAGAGTCAACAAAAATCAAACGTTTACAAAAAATAAACAAAAAAGTACCATCACCACCACCAGGTGTACCAGAAGGTGCACCAGGAGCATGGCTTATACAAAACTTCTCAATCAAGTATGATTAAAATAAACAGACATTACTCATTTGTATGAGTGAGAGACATCTGCTTCATTCTGTGGTCTGGTGGTGCTTTTCTGCCACATTACCTTGTGTTATTTGCTTGCTTAAGCGTGTAGTCAAATGATTTCAAATTAACACACAAATATGACAAGAAACACAGATTTCAACCTTTGCCAGTGGGCTAACAGTGCTTGTCTACAGCATTTCTTCAGCACTGTTTAGTAGAACAAGGGAGATGCCAAACAGAGGCTCCCTGTTCGACTAATGCCTCCGGCACAATCAGCAATGTTAACCAGGCCAATGGCGGCCAACTTGTGCTTATCACATGTTACCATTAACTGGCATGTCAATTGTTTTGCCAAGAGCAAAGTGATACATGCAAAATAATTATCTTAAGGAAGAAGCATGGAATGTCTTCTGTTACTGATGTTGATTAAGTGCAAGATTTATGAACTCCTAAGCAACAGAGTGCATCAAACAGTTCTTAATTTGGACAACATATTGTGGAAGCATTTTTTCTGAGCTCAGACATAAAAAAAGGAATCTGAGAAAAAGACGTACAAACTACAAACAGGAAGGCAGTGAACACATACTGTCCTGCTGAATTTGTATCTCACCTTGTTAGCAGTCTTGAGTGTCTCCACCAGCTCCCAAAAACTGATGAGAGCTCTTTTATCCACTCGTTCCATGTAGACGCGAAAATGCTCCCGATATATGGCATTGGACATGATCTCCTCAAACTGCAGAATCTGTAGGGGGAACTCAGAAAATAAAAACTCACATATGTGCTACCTATAGGCAGTGTGATTCTTGTATTGTCTTGATCAAGACTAAGGATGCACAACTTGGACAAAACATTACATGAAGTTGATATTGTGAGGTGTCATAGTTAAGGATGAGCCTGCATTATATGAGAGCTTTGATTTATGATGATTTGGTCAGGAAAAAATTGCCTTCTGCAATATTAAAATCACAACATCACTAATTCAGTAACTGTAATGAACAAATGATCAGAGAGAGTATGTCAACATTGTTGGATACTGCATCAGCTTGATATCAGCCAAAAATGCTGGGCTGGATTTCGGAGGGGAAGAACTGATTGAGTCTGATCCAGTCCTGTAAGAAAACTAGCCTGATATAGCACACATTCACAATGTGTCATGTGATGCTGTTAGCTGTATACTGTGTCCTGTGGTGTAGTACACTATTTGAGTTAGTGTACTTTTAGGTGCTTATCTTGAGTGAAGTGATATAATTAAAAGCTCATTTTAAACTTTAGTAGGTTTTAAAGCAGAAATCAGATACAATATTATTCAGATACAATCAGATATAACAGTTGATCCTCAACATGTCAATATTGGTATAGGAAAAGAAAGCAGCTTTAGGCTATCTCTACAAACAATACATGATGCAGCCAAATTGAAGAGATATATAATTAAGTAACATCTGCTGCAGAATGTCATCTGGAACTGCTGTTAAGCAGGATGAAATCAGTTTGGTTGTAAGGAAAAGATCTCCTTGGAGGCATTCTAGGAGCTAAGCATCCAAAAAGTCATCACAGGGCTGCTGTATGACTGGATTCCATTACATCATAAAGCACTGAAAGATGGCTGTGACTCAAATTCGAAGCCACAGCCACTGTCTGGTGTACAGATCAGCCAATGGATTCAACACGACCCAGAGGCACAACTGCTCGACACACTGACTAATCTCAAACACGTCTGTGAAATCTGTCAGTAAGACCACAGAAGCGAATCAGAAGGGAGTTATTGGGCCAAGGCCGGCTGAGCATGAGACTACTGAGCATATAAGAATACCGATGAGCCCACTAGAGCGGAACAAACTGTCAGTCTCTCCCCACACCCAATCTGAAAGCGCAGCTCATGGCAGGATCCATTAACCATGGTCCACAGAGACAGACGGAGACAGCCCTGTCTGTGCGCTGCATCATGACAGCCCTGTGCGGCCCTGACAAGAACAGCATGTAATACAATTAAGAGCAGGGCAGGGTGCTCTTCCCCCATGTTGTAGCACATATCTCCTCTGAGGAAGGTGGCAAGACAGAGGAGATTATGGTTGAGCAAAGGAAGGGGGTGGAGTGATACTTGAATAGCATCTTGGGGTAGGATGACAGCAGAGACATAGCAGGACTACCCATGTTTTGTGTGTAAATAGTTTAATCTATTTTTGGTAAACATGATTCAGAGCAGAATGTCTCAGCAGAATCATTTTCAAATGTATTCCATGCAAGCAAGCTCTGCCATTAAAAAAAAAAACACTCATCTGGCTTTATGAACGAGAGGCAGAATTACATGATATGGACAAAATATTAGCATCATGATAACACTGCTAAATACTGTGATTGTGACATCCCTTGACATATATTAAATAGGCACTGGTGAATCAATAATGGTGCATGGTTTAATGGGTCTGCATTATTTTGACCAAAACATCTACCATTTCTGGATTACATAAATGCTCATGAAAACATCTACACAAACACTCAACTGGAACTGTGATTGCTAAAACTGCTCATAGCACACATTTAAAAACATTGTGAATGGTTAGAGGGTCCACTTGCATTTTTTCCTGCTGCTTCAGGCCAATAACGTGACAATATAACAGCTTTAACGAGACAGAAAAAAACATCCCCTGCAAAAAACACAAGCAGCATTCGGCACTTAGGCACTGAAAAATACTGGAAATGTTCAGCGCAGCTAAACAGCTCTTTCAAGGTAAACTGAGAAAGCACATGTGAAATTGCCCTTATTTGCAAAGCACAGGGCCTGCGAAGTTCATAACGTTCCGCAAACGTTCTGAGTTTACTGCGTTCACGTATGAGAATATTTCATTTTGCCTGAAGGTGCTTCATCAATAAGGACGGTTCCTTAAGGGTTTCCTCACCTTCTGGCCCTGAGGCCCAAATCCCTCGTCCTGGTTGCCATCATCCTGCTGCTCATAGTTGGGACCCTCCAGCATCCGGATCTTCTTCTCACACTGCTTCTTAGCCACTGTGAGTTGGTTAATGTAGCGTTTGATATCCCTAGTTCCTAGCAAGTCTGCCTTCACAGCAGCTACCTCCTTCCCTTTACTGTCTACAGAGGAATGGAGAGGGGGAGACAAAAAAAAAAAGTCAACAATGAGAAAATAAGTGAGAGGAAACATGAATTCTGATGGGCTTAGCTGGAGGAAGATGAAAGAGAAACCATCATTTCAAGCCTTAAAATAGAGAGTAGGAGGACAGGCTCTGCACTGCCTTGCATTTAGCTGACATTCCTCACACTTTTAAAGTGTGTCATGCGAGGCTGTGAGCTTCCTTATGACAAAAGTGAGGCCCATTCAGCACTGAAACATTCTTTTCTCAGCGATGAAAAACAATAACCATACCTCCTCAGGAAGACAAAGGGTCCATTTTAGAGCTGATATTTTAATTAATTCAGATATGAAGACTGCAAAGAGTTCGCATTATTTTTCTGCCATGGATGTTACACACCAACGTGTCTACAAACGTCTTTGCAAAAAGACACCTGTGAAGCATAGATACAACCCCAAAAGCTAAACGACCGGAAAAGCGAGCAGTCACTTAGGACGGACGTCATCTCTGCACGCTCTGTCTGAGAAAGACAAAGCGAGAGCAGAAAAAAGGAACCCAAAAAAGGTGAGCGATGGGGGTGAGAGTGAAAGTGAGAGAGCGGAAAGAGCAAGAGCCAGAGAGAGCCAGAGACAGTGAGGGAGCCAGAGATAGAAAGGGAGGACTTCACAGACTCTGCTTACTTTAATAGAATGCGACACAGTGACAGCCCTGTGAGGATTTATTGACTGGTTTATTATTGGGTGGCTGGAGCTGCCAGGTAAAAGGAAAAAAAAATGCCCAATCAACAAACGGCTTGACCCGAAAGAAATATAAAAAGCCTCTTATCACAGAAAAGGTTTAAATTCAGTTTAGTTCACAGCTTTCATTTTTCTAGTTATTGCTTTCCTTTGTTGAAAGACCCGGCATTTATTCAGATACATTAATAAGTTGCTCAAAATAAATCCACTCCTTCAAAGTAATTTGCTATTCCTGGCAAATTCAAGTGCATGCCTGTCCTATAATTATATTACTAGTCATCCACATGTTCGTAGACACCTTCTAATCCAATATTTCTACCAAAACAAGGGTATTAATAGGGACTTTGTCCCACCTTTGCTGCAGTAACAGCCTCTACTCTTCTGGGAAGGCTTTACACTGGATGCTGGAACGTTGCTGTGAGGATTTGAACGCATTCAGCCACTGCATTAGTGAGGTCAGGTATTCATGGTGAATAATTAGTTTTGGATCACAAACTCCACTCCAACCCCTCCCAAAGGCACTGGATAGAGTTCCATCAATTTAGCCAGCACACCTCCACTGCTTCTCAGCCCAAAGCTGGACACTTGGTATTGGGCATGGAGACCCTAGGCTCACGTGCAGCTCCTATTCTATTATTTTCCAAGAAGACTATACAAGCAACTGTGTATGTGCAACTGAATGCCCAAATCAGCAATTTATACGCCTTTTAGTATTTGAATGAATCAATTATATGGCATGTCTGGATTGCTTTGGACAAATAATATGAGCTACAGCCCTGTGGTCTTTACTGTTAAGCTGTTCACTTACAGCTGGATGTCTGCGAGGACAGAGGATTTCATTACATATATATTTCTACTAACCCTTTGTCCAAAACCTCTTGCTGTGACCTCATATTCCATTAAATCCCAAACAGCATTATCCTCTGAGAACAAAAGACAAAGGGCCAAGAGTACCATCAAAATGCAACACAATTAAAACTGTCAGGGAAAGACATTTAGTTGTATAGCAGTTGTTATGTTTTATGGACTACAGAGGAACTGGAAGAGGACGCACTGAATGCCATCTCTGGCTAGCATGGCCTTCAGTCTCTGATCACATTTAACGAGCCAGCGAGCCAATCTGGCTATAATTACTGACCTGCCTGTCTCACACAGGCAAATAGCTGGACTGAATAAAGTGGAATAGCTTTACTATAGCGACTGCAGATATAGCAGAGCCTCATTTGTCTGTGTAGGGGACAGTTTCATTTCATGGGTCATAAATTTTCTATTCTACATAAAAAAAATCAGAACACAAAATGCATGGGCCACTTTCAGACAGAAATCAACTGGTCTTCCGTAACAGCTGAAATCGGCCTTAACCCTTCTGGTTTTAGAGAACCAGAGAGGAACACAATGGTGAATGGATCATTAGGAATGTCTTTAAGGTTTCATTTCTCCAAAAAAGGGTTTTAGAACAGCTATAGCCAAGAGGTCACAGAGGACATGTAACCTCCACAGGTCTACATATGAGGACAAGGGTTCTCTGTTGTTTTTAAGATATCAGCCATTAATATAGAGTATACTATAGAACACTGTGCCACTACAAGAGCAGAAAGCAGGCTTACCTTTCTGTTTCTTGAACTGTGGGATGCTGCTGAGAGTGGTTGCTCGAACAATCTCCACAACTATCTGATACCTGGAAGGGTGAGAGAAATGCAATTTAATGCTTATACATAGCAGTCCTCATTTCATCTGTTTGCATATTGTCACACTTAATTGTCTCAGATCTTCAAAAATAAATTTAATAAGACAGACAATCTGAGTAAACACAAAATGCAGCTCTTAAATATTCATGTCAATTGTGTGAAAAAGTAACTGCCCCTTTGTTACACAATCAACCAAATAACCAAATGTTGCTGTTAGCTGGGAACATAAGACTATACACCTCCAAACATGATTATTATTAGCCTTGCTGATGCTAAACAATACTTAAATAGAACCTTTCCAGCAAGATGAATTAAGAGTCTATAAGCAACACACGGTGCTGTGATCAAAAGAAAGTTATTGAAAGGGTTATAAAGATATTTCTAAAGCTCCAAGACTCCAGCAATTATGCAAAAGATGGCAACGCTGTGCAGTCATAACAAATCCAGTACACTCCTTTGATGCATAATCAAGGTGTGGACTGGGACAGGAGAATCATTTTCTTTCATTTCATACTGTCTGCAGTGCAAAATTAACTCCAAAAACTGCCCAAACTGGTGATGAAATAGCCCATTAAGATCTCAAATTGCCTCATGTTTCATTATGGAACACTGAGAATTGCTCTAAGGACATAATATCGCTATAAATTAATGGAACGGATCGGCTTGCACACAAAAATGGGCTGAACATACATTACAGACTACTGTTTCCTGCAGCTCTTAAGGGCGAAAGCAGAAGTGAAAGAAAAATACTGAATGAAATAAGAACATGAAAGTCTAATTAAAGTAATTTCAAAAGTTCAGAGACATGCTGTTGCTATTTACTGGGCATTGACTGAATGTTTGGCTTAGGCAAATGGCTATATAATATCATATATAGAAATATAAACATGTTGATCAGAGAAAAGCAGGCAAGTAAATGATAAGGGTTCTTGATAGATGAATCAAATTTCAAGGACACCATTAAGTGTTTAATTTAGTCTTCACAATATTACTTTTTTGGCTCAATGACACCATTCAGTTTGGCTGCACCAAGCTTGGCGCGAATGGCCCTTAAACACCTACAGTATTTCCATTTCGGGCTTACACCTTTCATATTCATAGTACCACAGTTTCAATTCCCTTTCTATTTCTTGTTTTACTAAAGGAAATGACATCAAAGCCTTGTGCTCCTCATTTTGGCTCATCATCTTCGCAGGCTCTGCTTTATCCTACGCCTTGTGTTTATGTGCACTGCCTAGCAACAGGCTCATTAGCTGACCCCGCGGAGCAATAAGATGGCTGGGAGAAGATAGTGACGCTCTGCTTCAAACTACTATTAAATCACACCGCCATGGGCGCTTTCTTTTCTTCACCGCAGCGCAAGAGCCATAGTTCTCTTGGCATACGGCACATTTAGCACAGACAGCAGTGATTCATTAATCATCCTCTTACAGAAACCTACTTTATGCCATCATTTTAAACCCCTTCTTTACAATATCCTAAGCAGCAACTCTTTTTAACCAGAGGTTAATTTAATTCAACAAAAGACTGTTAAAAGAAAGAATGGTGAGGGTCACTGTCATGGAAACAAAGCCATGCGGTGAGGGGCCCAGACATAACTACACTAAGCCTGCTGCAAAGTAGTTTTAGTACTATTGTGTTAATATCGAAGTCCTAATGATTTCTGGAAAAAAAAAATAAGTGCCTATTTTTAGTCCCTTCTTACTTGACATAATTATAGTGCTTGTGGTACAAGTATTGTAGTAATCCTTTTATTTCCCTGTTTCGTTTCAACAAGGAAACAAAGGTCTTTTTTAAGGTATCTAGGTAGATACAGCCTAGAGAGCTCTGCCATTGGTTAGAGCTGTAGGAGGAGGAGAGAATCAGATTAACCATGGACAATGGAATCAAGCATGTTTTTATATCCACTGGGTGGGACAAATTTCACTGAAGGAAAAACATCCTTCTGGAAGCCCAGGATACGTCACTGACTGTGGATAATAGCAATAAAATCAAGTGGATGTTAGAAACAGAAAACTGTTACATACAAGGGAAAATGTACTAATGTCTGTTAAAAGCCATGGAACTGGCTATTTACATTTTAGGAGGGCTCACTGATTGATGGTGTAGGAGAAATGTCTATGCACTGCAGGGGTTTCATGACAGCTAAGAGCCTCACACAGTACAGAACATATGTGATTTGGGCTATTGCTCAAACACAGGCATTCAACTTTGCGCTCTCAGAGTCTTTATTCACTAAATGAGTGTAATTTTACCATCAGTTTGACAGGACAGAGCCTGTACTGCGGTGTGTGGCACATTTGGTCTGCTAACCAAGCTAATCATAAGCTTGACAAAGATGCTACCGATCCAGACACCAATGAACAGGTTCGATTTCAGCTTTATGTCACTCCAACACCAGTCACTGAACTTCTCTCTCAGATAGTAGTTTCTGACGTCTACTCTTGTTTCAGCAGATCAGCATTCAGTCGATTCAATCAAATCTGCACTGACGCGCGTGGCACTGTGTGGGCTGCCTCATCACTGAACTAACATTAAGTTAGTGGTCCAAATACCACGCAACAGCGGAATAGTAATTCACCATGAGTAAACATCAGTAAATGACGGAAGGCTTTTCACTGTCTTCAGTACACAATTAAAGTAAGGTAAAACTGAGCTTACTATAAATCTATTTTCTCAATTTAAACTTCATTATGCCAGACAAATAATCTGGCCTGTCCGCTATCATATTTCCTTTCAGAGCCTACTAGACTCCCAAGTGACCTAATGTAGCAGCAAATCTGTTATAACAATACCTTGTATATCCAAAATGGGGAAAAAAAGTGTTCTTAACATTAATATATGCTGAGCAATCTTGGCCTACTTGGATTTATCCATCACATTGCATGAATGGACTGTATGCTCGTATAAAAATGGAGTTACAAGGTTTTGTAGATGTACATGTACGCCATGTTGAAATGCTTTCGAACACAGAGTGCCTTGCATGCTCATTTACCCCCCTCCCCCCAAAAAATACATATGAAACCTATCATTCATCTGGACAGATCAATAATGATGAAAGGTTTCTGAGGAGGTTTCAAATGTCACTATCTCATGACTCATTGCCAGTTCACGCAGGGCCAAACTCTAGAGCTGCCTTACGGCGCTTCGTCTTAGTGAAATAACAAATCTATATTTGGTCTGGAGTGACACAGGCTGAAATAAATCTTACTCAAAATGTATTCCACAGTAGACAACCAAGCAATACAGCTTCAGAGAGAGAAATAAAAGACTACCAAGAATCTTTTACCGCCAATTAACCTTGGTGTTGAGTGTAAGGATGAATCAGGAGATATTATCTATTAGTGAGTCATCCAGCCTGGCAGCCTTTCGAAATAAGAGCGACTAATCGATGGCTCCGGCAAATCATAGACAACAAACTCATTTAAGAACTGAAAGGGGTAGAAACTGACAAGTGCGTGATGTTTGTTTGCAGCGTGGGGTGCTTGTAATGCTGATTTTAATTATCAGCCAGACAGTGTAGTTCTTGCAACAGACCAATTTTCCAGACCAAATTGTGTTTAAGAATCAGTGGTGGGGATGAAGGTAGAAAGCAGATTGCAGGATAGCAGGAGTGGTTGATGTGTGCCTCACCTGAGCTGTTTGAGGAAGTCAATGTCAGTGCTGTTGCTGATAAGTTTGAAGAAATCCTCATAGGAGTCTGCATAAATGTATGCTTTTTTATGCTGCTCACGATGCTCCAGCAAAGCCAGCAGCATCTGGTTAATGTAGTCAGGATCGCTTAGCACCTCCACCATTGGCTTTAGCACTGAGAGAGAGAGAGAGAGAGAGAGAGAGAGAGAGAGAGAGAGAAAGAGAGAGAGAGAGAGAGAGAAAGAGAGAGAGAG
>JBBPCZ010000034.1:4782191-4793372 GCA_037974445.1 Brycinus macrolepidotus
TAACGCGCGATAAATTAATTGTCGGCGTTAAGTAAATCATGCGTTAACGCGATAACGCGTTAACTTTCCCAGCACTATTATTTATTTATTTATTTATTTATTTATTTATTTGGTCACATGTAGGGCCATCACTATTGATTTTATTAGACAATTCTTTTTGCTATTTTGTTGAATGATCAAGTAATCATATATGGACAATGTATTCATGATTTTTATGAAATTTGTAATTAGAAGCCTTCATGAGAACGTGTGGGTTTCCTCTTTTTCAGTGATGCTCGCAAAAGGAACATGGCTTTACAATGACCTGCGGACATCATGCTTATCATTCATGTTGCGATTTTGTCACAAAACATTAATCTAGAATGTAACCTTTAATCAATTTTTGAGATTGAGTAATCTATTTTAACCTATTCACAAGCTAATCATTATTCTCTGTAGCCTTGCAGCACTCATGATGTTTTTGTTCATATTCGTGATGATTTTAAGACCTATATAAAATAATTTGGATTGTTTTCTTTTCTTCTTTGTTGTGTAGTTTGAAATACAGTTGAAGTGCATTCATATGGATGTGGATTTCCACTGCACCAACAAGCTGTGCACCTGATTTCCCATGGGGTCGGTCACCACCATGGACCCTGAGTCAGCCCGGCAACCCCAGGCCCCGTCCGCGCCGCAGGGCAAGTTGAATAAAAGTGGGCCTGTTTTTTCGGCTGGCAGAGGGACTGGGCTCAGGCCTCGCGGGAAGCACTATGTCTGTGGATCTGTGGCTGCCTTCACCAACATTATCATTACGTTCCCCATCCAGAAGGTGCTGTTCAGGCAACAGCTGCATGGTGTGCGGGCAACGGAGGCTGTGCGGCAGCTCCAGCGCGAGGGCTTGCGCAACTTGTATCGTGGCCTCCTGCCTCCACTGTTGCAGAAGACCACCACGGTGGCCATCATGTTTGGCCTCTATGAGGACTTTTCCCGCCTGCTCCTGAAGCATGCCCGTGCCAGCGGGTCACCTGAGCTGCTGACCCGTAGCGTGGCAGCTGCTCTGGCTGGCACAGCTGAGGCTGCTCTGACACCGTTCGAGCGAGTGCAGACGCTGCTGCAGGACCACCGCCACAACGGACGCTTCCACAACACGGCCCATGCCTTCCGGACTCTGCTGCGCGACTACGGAGTGAAGGAGTGTTACCGGGGTCTGGTACCTGTCCTGCTGCGTAATGGACCCAGCAATGTGCTTTTCTTCGGTCTGCGTGGGCCCATCAAGCAGCGTCTGCCCGATGCTCACACCAGGACGGGCCACATGCTTAATGACTTTGTGTGTGGGGGGCTGCTGGGCGCTGCACTGGGCATCATGTTCTACCCGCTAAATGTGGTGAAGTCGCGAGCGCAGGCGCAGGTGGGCGGCGAGTTTGTGCCCTGTTTGCGGGTGCTGTCCACTGTGTGGAAGGAAAGGGGCGGGAGTGTGGTCTTGCTGTTCCGTGGAGCTACACTCAACTACCACCGCTCTCTGCTCTCATGGGGAATCATAAACGCCACTTATGAACTCCTACTCAAAGTGTTCTGAGGAGGGATCTGGGCAGGTATTTCAAAAAACAGGATTTCTTCACTTAGGAAACCTGCAAGCTTGTGTAAAGGAAGAAGTGCTTTGGAACATTCTGATTTGGGCAGTACTTAATTTGGTCTTAAGCTATCCAGCTCTCAAGGGAAATCCTGCTTTTTGGAATTCCCCCGAGGGCTTGTCAGTAAAGTGGATTACAGAACCAAAAGTGAGGATTATACAATAGGAATTACCTGTCTTCTAATTGATCTTTTGGGTGTAAGTCTGGTTCACTGACAAATCCTGCTTTCCGGAACACCCCCCAAAGCTCAGAATCTTCAGCACAGTCTTTGTTGGACATCTAGGACACTGCCATTTCCTCTTGTATTCACAAAACAGGTTTAACTATGCTTCATAAGATCTGTGCATGATGGTGAAAACCATTCGTGATGTGTTGCCTGAATGTTCTATTGAAATTGGCTTTAAATACTCTACTGACTTATTTTTAATGTCCTCACTGCTATGAGTATTTGGAAATGGTCTGTGAAGCCTGGAGTACAGTTTATATCTCAGTGAACTGTGAACAGGTAGTCCACTTTGTGTTATTTGTATCAGTTCTTAATAAAACGCACAAGTTGGTGCCTGGACCATACCAGACCTCTATTCAGTCCATCCCGTACCGCATTTCTCATTTTGTCACTGTTAAAGGCACAAGGAATTGAATTTTCCATTAGAGTTTGAATTTATGGAGAGAAGTGAATGCATTTGGGACTCACATTCAGCCCTACCAGAGTATGTGGACAGCAGCGTTCTCCTTGAGAAGGGAAGGACAAGTATCCCCTCTTCCTTTTACTCTGTCAGTATATCAGTCAGTCTGGTGTCTGCAAAGTCACATTGACCTTTTCCTAGAGCACTTGGATGTGGCGGAGCACTTGGATTGAGCAGAGAATAAGTTGTGTGGAATATGAAAATCGTACTTGTGCCTTTAGTTTGCTATGGTGTTACAAAGTAAAGGCTTACTGGTGGACCATCAGATGTAAAAGGCTCTTCTGTCGTTGCTTGTCAGTTGAACACAGGTGCAAGTTTGCTAATTTCTTCATGATGTGTGTGTTCTTTTACTTTGCTTTTTTGGTGTGGGTCTTGTGAAGAGTTTGAAACTTTCCTGTTATTGTAAGTGAAGAGTAAACAATTACACTGATTTATTTTTGTCTGAAATATTTTTCGCCTTTCAGTTTATCCAAAATGCTGGGGTCATGCATGTATCGACATGAATTATGCTATTTCGTGTGTTGTGTTTTCATTCCACAGGTCTCTATTTACATACTACAGTTTGGATTGGCTGAGAGAAAACTTCTCAAGTTTTTTTAATGCCAAGCCTGTCCACAAGCCTAGTCAGAGGTGTGTTTGTGTCTGGTCAGCCCTGTCCCTTAACTCTAATAGGCTGCATTTGGTTGCCCACTTTTGATTATTGATAGTGGCTTCCACATAAAACAACAAATAGACCCTCAGAAATGGAATTTCAAGACCCATTTCAAGCATTGTGATTTTTTAAATTTTTTTATTTTTTTATTTTTTTTGGTAAATACTGGATTGAAAGTGTATTCAGTATTGACTTTTCAAACCCACCTCGGACAGGCCTTTATTAATCTAGTTGTTTATTGATGTAACCTACTCTCTTCTGGTCTCAGGAAGCCTCCTTATGTGTCTATTCCCGCTCCTTACCACACTCACACATACGCATCTCCTTGGCTGTAGTGACACGCTGTTTTAGACTCCCTCTACATAACCTCAGCTGACATAATGGGCTCAATTATTGAGCTTGAGTGCCTTACGAAGTTGACGTCATGCCTCTGTGGAGTCCTTCATTTTCGCCAGAGTGTGTACAGTAGCCAGCGGATGATGGAGACAAAAGCAGCCTCAGAGAGACATGTGAAGTATTAGAGTGCAAGCAGGCAGGATTTTGACTTCGTCCGTTTTTGGTTCACCTCTATGCTGTGTTTATGCACACCTGGAAGTCTAGTTTCCCTAGTTATTCAGACACTGCTGTTAACAGTACATTTATCAACACAGGGTTAAGAGAAAAAGATTAGTCACTATTATTAGTTTATTGCTAACAGGATTTCTTTGTTAATGCCTTACATGATTGTACAAAAGTACGGAAGGAAGGACAAAGCTTAACCCAATTTTTTAATGATCGCCAACCCCACTGAACCCTGCTGAATGCACAACTGAGGAAGCAGATACTGAGGCTTTTCCTTTTTTGAGACACTGTGTGCCATCATGAACACTGAGTTTGTAATGCTAAATACCACACTGCTTAAATATTTACTCTGGCTTCACTGTCACAATTACTGAGGCCATGCCGTCATGCCATTCTGGGCTTTTTGCCACTGGAGCCAGTGATCTTAATTACGGACTGTATTTAAACAGTTTACAGAATCTTTCCATATTTGAGTAAAGTGACAATTCTGTCACACGTGAACACACCTCAACACACAATGTGAACAGCACGAAATTCTTCCTCTGCATTTAACCCATTTACCAAGTGAAGCGGCGGGGAGCAGTGTGTGGGGACGGCACCTTGCTCAAGGGTACCTCAGAGGTACGAATCCCAAGACTAGCAGTCTTGGGATTTGAACCCTTGACTTTGTGATCGCAGGGCGAACACCCTAACCGCTGTCCAGTCTAACAATTTAGATTTGTAATGAATAAATTAAAAATGTGCCAAATTCTTCTTCAAATGATCCCATAGTAAAGCAGTTTTAGTATTAAGAACCATTTTTCTACATGAGATGTGTAACTAGTGAAAAACTGTTAGAGAGAACTTCCACATAATGTAAAATTTCTAACAATTTAAACATTCTTCCAAGAACTTTTACATTATGTTTAGCTACTTTACATTTTTATCTAATCGCATTTACAGAAAGGGTTCTTTTGAGAATCATCCATTGAAAGGTTGTTCAGGGTGGTGGTTTCCAAACCATTCCTCAGAGACCCCAAGAAGGTCTAGGTTTTTTCTTCAACGCACAGATGTAAGCAAATATGTGGACGGTCCGGGGGACTCTAATGAACCGTTTGAGATCCGCTGCTTTAGGGAACCAAAAAGGGTTCTTCTCTAGCATTCCACGTTGAACCTATTCTAGCACCCCTAATTTTAGGAAGAAATGCAAGATCGCTTTACTTCAGTGAAATTAATTAATTACTCAAATATTTTTATATTAGCTTCAAATTACAAATGTTTTTTCCTGCACCCTGTGGTGGGCTGGCACCCTGCCCAGGGTGAGTCCCTGCCTTGCGCCCGTTGACCTCAGCGGTTACAGAAAATAAATGAATGAAGGTTTTTTTTTTCTTCCCTTGTAAAGGTACCATTTTGGGGATACCAGGTTTTGTCCTGGCAGCAATGTTAGGTTTCTAGGGAAATGCCTTACTATAAAGCATCAATAATTCAATAGAAGCTCACATCAGAAACCCTTGGAAGTAAAGTTTACCCCTCCTTCCACTGCTCAACTATGGCAGATTAGACAGAATATGACGGCTAGAAGGCAGACAGATCCACCTTAATCTAATCACTCGGTATGTCTGAATTGTGAAGGAATTTAATAGCATTTAATCCCAGTCAGTAATCTCCTACTGTGGATATCCCTGCAAATGAAAGTGAGCGAATGTGGAAGCAACGTAGTACACGAACTGAACCGAACGATGATCCAGAAGCTTTAAAGAACATTTGTTTAAAAGACACACAGAAAGAAACAGTTCAGCAGGAGGTTCCATTCAAATTCATCCTTTAATTTTTGATACTGTAGAAGGAATGCAAAATGACAGGATTGTCCCTTCATTTTTTTTTTCTTACTTTACACTTCAAACAATTTCTCGCCCTTCAAATCTAATCTGGTTTTGTTTATGTGCACTCTAAATAAAAGCATACTTGGACACATTTCCTTTTACTTTGCTACGATTAAGACAATGCATTTCATCCCAAAGGACTGCTGACAACTTGCAGGACATTTAAGCCTGTCCTCATCCAGGTAGTTTGATAAGAGACCTCTCTGACAGTGTAGAGATTAGTGTCGTAACTTGTGCTGACGTGCTACAAAATTATAAAACAAAAACAGATCACTTCACCACACATTCAGTATTGAGTTTGTATATATATATATATAAAAAAAAAACTTCCTTCTTCACTATCTCTCCGTCTTCTCTGTCCTCATGACCTGTTGCCTAGAGCACAACGCTGCAACGCTGCATCTGACTTGGTTATTAGATATGCTGTCTGGTCTGTTTGTGTATGTATGTGTGAGAGGGAGAGAAACAGTGCTGTTACCATGTGGACTTTCCTCTCTAATGAAATCAACTCAAATAAGTGCTGAAAATGGTTAATGTCTTGCTAGATCAATGAGCCTTAACGTTATTTGCTCATCATAATTCAGAATTGCCTCCTTGCACTAATCTAGAACTGGCCCCCCACCCCCTCCCCACCACAGGCATTACCAAATATAGGTCCAACATCAACATGAAATGCTGAAGGCTACCCGTGACAAGGGTTGGGCATCGCAACGGTAAAATATGACCCCATGGTATTTAAGGGTGTGGGTACTTAAATAAGATGACAGTATTTCAAAAATTATGTCCAGTTTCTATGCCACGTGCATCTAGTAAACAACCAACATTAAGTTAGCTAAAGATCCACCACGGAACACTTTGAAATTCACCAATCTTTTCCTCCAACACGACTTCACTCTTTTAGATTTGAATCATCATCATCCAAACTTTAGTTATCCAGAATCAAGACTAATATTAATCCTAATACCATGAATTTCAACTTGACTTCATACAACCAAATGTATAGAACTGGCTGAATTTGGGGCTGCCTAACACTACTGAAATGGCAGCAGAAGTAAGAGAATATTCCTGGCAATGTTTCTCCTAATAAGCAGAAGGCAAACTGGGATCTGTGCTGCAATTGCATAATTACTTAAATTTAATCTTGATCCAGGATATTTTCCTAAGAACCCTTCCAGATCAAGAATAAGGCTTAGGTTTCTTAGGGAAGCCCTCTTGTCAATATGAAATTATTAGTGATAAAGAACAGCTTTAAACAGTTCTTATCGGATATATAAAATACTCAACATAAGAAACGATATGCGGAAAACTTCAGCCACGAATCGGTAACACTTGCATAGTAATAAAATAAAGACAAGTGAAAATACCGTAGTTAAATTTGTGTTAATTAATTAGTGTTCATGTGAATGGTGATGACTTCATTATGAAAAAAAGCACCTCTTTTGTGCTACGTCGTCTTTGGATATAACAGATCGCTACCATTAACAGTCAACTAACTGGCTAATATAAAAACTAACATCAAATGTTCACACTGACATACAGATATAAAACAATACCAATTTCTATTGCCAGCCATCTGCTGTCACATCCCATTCCTATCCACTAGTGATGAACGGGTCAACCCATAACTCATGGGTTATGGGGCAGCTTATTAGAAAATTTGTGACAAAGCAGCATTCTAAGTTACAAATAACTTACAGAAACATTGTGGGTCGGGTCGAATATTTTTGCAGGTCGAGCAGGGCAGGCTGCCTCTCATAATGGGTCGGGCGGGTGTGAGTTGTAAAAAACCCTGACCCGTGCATCACTACTATCCACTTTTTGGCCAAACACAAAAAAAATCCTTTGGATGATGAACTGGTAAATTACTGCACACAAGTCTTGAGTTATTGAGTGTTGTACGTCTTTCCTAGCATCTGTTACATGTACATGTGGTAAGAAGTTAGGGCAATAAGAGGGTTGGCATCTGCTCTGTCCTTCTAATCAAGCACCATGCCCAAACCACCGAAGCAGCACAACAAAACAAAAACAAACGGGACATCCTAATACTGTCCATTTCTTTCAGGTTTCATGGTTGTTACACCAAGAGGTAGGAATTTACATACACCAGTACGACAACAAAAACAAACAGATTATAGGTTAGAAGCACGGTGCACACACATGGTATGTAAAAATAAATAAGTCCTTGAATACATACTGTACATACTTGACAGAATTGTTAGAAAATAGCTACTGTATATATCAATAAATGCATAACCCATGTAAGTTCATCAGGAGACTTGGCAAGACCAACGATTTTAGAAGATAAAAGTCCTACTTTTGAGTAGACTTATTTGCTTGTTAGTGTGTATGAGATTTTGTATGTATGTGTATACGGCACTTACGTTCATTTCATGTGTGCCAGCACACATTCATAGTCTTTAAATGCAAAGAAAAGGAAAGCCATTCTCTTTTTGAGTTCAGAAGCTCAGGGGCAAGTGTCTATTGTCTGTTTCGGGAGTATTCGTTCTGAAGAGCTGTGTTAGTGCAAAGACTGTGGAGATTAGAACCGTGCACTGCTTGGCCAATAACCTGACACCCTCTGCCTCTTGGGCTGTTTCCACAGCTGTCACAAACTGCTTATACAGACAAACAATCTCCTGAAGCTTCCTTAGGGCCTCAGCTCCATCAATATCACCATGGCAACCTCCACAGTCTGAGCAGGAAATGCGTAGGCAAGCCGCTGATAGATGCACCAGAGCTCCAAAACTGTTGCCTAGAGAAAGGAGGGCGTCATCCGGTGCCCAGCCGACACGGGTTGCGCGCTGGCATCCTGACGCCAGCCTCCGTGCCTCAGCCTGCACCAGGCAGCGCTCTTTTTCTGAAAAGGAGTGTCCATTCATGCCCTTTTCACATTGTCCCTTGTGGCATGGAGGATTTATTGCAGTCTCTCCATTCTTAAGCACCAGCAGAAGCTCATCTATGTCTCTGTGCAGGGCAGCATAGCCCCCTTTAAGCCCTGTACCTTTTGCACCCGTTAGGTATCGTCTACCCTGCAGGTCGCGCAGTGGATCCTCTTGTGGGCTGTGCCCCAGGGGTCGAGGTTCGAGTGGACGGGGCGGGGTAAGGAGGGGACTGAGCTCAGAGGAGGTTGACAGGGGACGAGGCGAGTCTCTGAGCAGAGACAGGATGTTTGGAGACGGGGCACAGAGGGAGGAAGGTTCAGTGGAGGTTTGAGGTGGTTTGTTGATACGTTTTTGACGGGAGAACTCATACACTGTCAGGTCATCATCAAAGTCACACACGTCTTCGGCATCCCCGCTGAAACAGTTGGCATACACAGTATGGCAGCCACATGCTTCACGGTGAGGTGTGCTGGTGCTTGATGGAGGAGAGGGTCTTTCTAGACCATCCTGTTTACCATTGTTTATTTGAGACTGGGGTTGTTCAGACTTGCACGTTCCTAAATGTGACAAGAGCTCAACAGAGGCACGCAACCCATTCTTGATCAGGTCTGGAGGACCAGACAATGAAGTTTCCTCACTTGTACCTTTCAGCAGGGAAGTCGCTTCTTGTGGCCCATCTTTGAGTTTCACAACAACAACCTCAGCATCTTTCTCTTTCCAGTCATTCAATGAAGGTACTGAAGTAGCTTTTGGTGATTCTTTCTTGGATTCACCTGCATCCTTTGATTCTTTACCATCTGTTGATTTATCTCCACTGAGTGCTACTGTACCCAAAATTTCCTGGGATCGGGTAAGATACCAAGGCATGTCTTGGATCTTTCCTCGCAGGGCTGAAGCAGACAGACGTCCAGAAGAAGTTCTGCTAGTGAAACTCCCAATCCCAAATGAATCTTTGGGTTCCATGCTAATGGACCCTCTGATAGACACAGAAGGGGACAGAGCTGGGGTAGCAGTGGGAGTTGGAGTAGTTGATGCACTGGTCCCCTTAACAGTAGTGTTTTCAGTCTTTTGTTCACTTTTAAGATTCTCGTGGCTCAGAGAGACACCTTTACATAGAGTAGAGGCTGGGGTGGCCCCATTACGCTGGGACCAGGGATGCAGTGAAAGCCCATTTGGAGGTACATGTTTTTTGCCCTCAGTTTTTAGAGCAGAGGCAATATTTGAAACTGATGATGGATGAGAAACAGTACACAAGGGTTTTGGGGGTACTGGAGGTTTTGACTTACTCACTTCTTTCTTGGGTTGGGGAAAAGGCAGTGATTGGTGTTTGTCTGAGGATTTCTCTTCATCTTTAATATCCTCTGAAGTTTCTGTTGGCTTTGTGACATTTTGGCTATCAGAGGTTTCCATATGCACATGGCTGGAAAGATTATGTTCAAAATAGACTGGAGCATCATTGGATTGGTTATGCTGCTTGGATCCATTCAAAAGTGCAGAATGCAATGTTGGTGGCTGCGATTTAGCTTGCCGCACAGCCTTGATTAAGGGGGAAGATAGTGGTGCGCCAGCTGTAGTAACAGGCTTGAACTCCATAGTGTCTGGCTCCATCTCTAAAAGCTCAGAGGATAGGTGTGCACTTCGGCCAGGAATATCCCCATTACACTGTTGGTCCTTCTCAGAGATGTTATTATCCGTGACAGGCCTGGATTCAAGCAGGGTTCGTTGAGGAAGCAGGGGCAGTGAGGGCTGATGAACCTCCAACTCTTGGTTATCCAGAACAGTTGCTTCAGGAGTGAGATGGTTAAGGAGGGAAGGTTTCTTGTTTAGGCTGTTTTTATTGATGGGTAAAGAAGTGTGTTGCATGTCGTCTCTGCTCTTCATGGCTTCATGTGCTGCTGTCTCCTCCAAGCTGATCCTCATATCATTCATTCTTAGACCATATTCCTTAGTACTCACATGTGTGTTCTTTTCTGAAAGAGATTAAGAAAAACCATGAGAAAACAAAAAACAAGAGAGACCTGACAAAACACAAAATAAAGAGCTACTCATAATTACTACAGTACAGTCAGCTTCATAATTATTGCCCTTGGTAAGGGGGGTGGGGGGCTGGCATAAAAAATGTCTGGTTTATTAGCAACATCTCACACTACGAATGTGAAAGAGTATTAAGTTTAATGCAGCTGAGAAAAAAAAATTGAAATTAAGTATTCTTTTTAAACTATGTGTCAAAAGTATTGTCACTCCTAGGATTTTTTATGTCCAAAATGGAATTGAAGCATGTCCCCAATTATACTGCATGGTTTTAAAGTATTCTCGAACTCTTACGTCATACATAACTTTCTGTTTCACTGGAGTATAAATACAAGGTAACAGAGAGGTCAAATCATTTGTTAATATGGAGAATATTAGAAAATACAAATTAATCTGCAATGTTTTGGAATGTTATGGAATTAGTGATGTACCAGGACATTTTAAATAAAAGTATGGCTTCCTTTGCCCAAAAGCCTAAACTGGGTCATGGTTGGAGCTTTCAGCAGGACAGTGATCCAATAACATGCATTCATATGGTTCAGTGACCACAGAATCAGGCTTCTGACATGCTCATCCCCCTGATCTAAACTCCTGTGAAAAGCAAAAGAGAGGACCTGGAGAAATTCTTTATTGAGGAGAAGTCTCAGATTTCTTGCTCTGTAATCTCATCAAGTGGGAGAAGACTCATAGCTGTTACACTATATGGACAAAAGTATTGGGACATACCTCTTAATTATTGAATTCAGTGTGTGTTTCAATCACACCCATTGCCACAGGTGTATAAAATCAAGCATACCAAGACATTTTGGACAACGCCATACTTCCAAATTTGTGGACACAGTTTGGGGAAGAACCTTTTCTATTCCAGCATGACTGTGCCCCAGTGCACAAAGCAAG
>JBBPCZ010000034.1:4817217-4830722 GCA_037974445.1 Brycinus macrolepidotus
ATAAAGACATGGTTGGATGAGTTCGGTGTGGAAGAACCTGACTGGCCCACACAGAGCCCTGACCTCAACCCCATCCAGCTCCTTTGAGATGAACTGGAACGGAGATTGCGAGCCAGGCCTTCTCATTCAACATCAGTGTCTGACCGTGTAAATGCTCTACAGAATGAACGGGCACAAATTCCCACAGAAACACTCCAAAATCTTGTGGAAAGCCTTCCAAGAGGAGTAGAAGCTGTTATGTCTGCAAAGGGGGGACCAACTCCATATTAAAGTATCTGTATTTGAATGCAATGTCATTAAAGTCCATGTTGGTGTAATGGTCAGGCGTCCCAATACTTTTGTCCACATAGTGTATATACATACATACATACATACATACATACACACACATATGTAAATGAGATGAGAGAGTAGTTTGACTAGATGAGCTCAAACTTGCATACAACTGTATTGACGATACACTGACTGAAAAAAAAAAATGTCTGTAAACTGAGAGCACCAGCTGAGTCCCTCTGAAGGTCTGACTCTGCAGACTTTGTTACCTTGTAGCAGGATCCAAATAAAGAGATCAGAGGAGCCTCAGTAAATGCAGAATCTGCAGAAAAGTGGCCTTTTGCAATACACTGTCAAAAGCACAGCTGCAAACTGTTTGAGCCTGTGTGGAATTACTGGCACCCCTTCACAAATATACAAATAGCCAAACATATTCGCTCCTAAAGCAAAACTTCAGTAGTGTTTCTCCTTAAAGGGACATCAAAAATCAGCCCTTATGCTTTTCAATTAAAATCTTTTTTGAAGTTTTTGGTCCAAACCAGGTTTCCTAATAAAATGTTTTAAACTAAAATATTATATTTGTTTTCTCTTCGTATCTTCTCCATATTTGCAAAGGTAGGTCAATAATTCCAGGGTTCAGAGTGCACACACATCCAAAACACATATGATTACACTTACCTGGGAGTGATGTGGGGCTTAAAAGCTTCAAAGCACAGAAGTTCCTCAATAAGATTAGATCTCACATCCTTATCGTGCGGGTTTGCAGAGGGGTAGCGGCGACGCACCTTCACAACCATCAGGACCAGTCAGAACGGAGATCTGCTAGGCAGAGAGGGAAAGATCTTAATGTGTGGTTAAAATATACACTGCCACTGCACAACGCATTAAAAAGGCATGTTCCCGAGCTGTGATGAAAAGATGATGAAACAGAAGGTCAACATTTTCGCACTTGGGTTTCGAAAGTCCTATAGCGACGGCTGGAAAGCTGCTCGCAGAAACTGGAGGCTTTTCCTTGAGTGTAGGCATACAAAGCTCTTTTAACACTTTGCACATCAATAGTAATGTTTACACTCTGTGACCTAGATGTGCGGTTCCTCCTTCAGGACATTCCTTGTCCTATGATCTCCAGCACAGAGCTCTTTATGAAGGCTTTATTTTTTTCTATAAAATGTCAACCGAAATCATCACTGGTATAATCTCTAATATGGTAACTTTATAGGACAGGAAAAAGGAATATACTTATCTACAGGGTTTTATTCCAAGCAAATTTGGACGATTTCTTTAAGCCCATTAATCTTTAAAAGTGTTAACATAATTCAAAGGCTTGCGCTCTTTCTTCCTGAGCTGCTATGTCCTAAGAGCCTGCCTCTAGTTTCCTCACGCTTGTGCTCTCCTCATGGAGCTTGTTTTTGGCCACTTTTGAGCTCCAAATCCCTTCCCAGGGCTCAGATGCCCTGCTCTCTCTCTCATGAAGCCCGCTTTGGAGTCCCTCCCCTCCTTTTAATCTAGGCTAACTGTAGCTCTCTTGCAGACTGCGGGGCGTATGAATAATGAATTCCGTTATTGCAGTCGCTGAATTGCACCAAGACTCCCACTCTGCTGTCCCAGGCTTCAAGAGTGAAAGAGAGCCACAGAGCAAGAGAAAGAGGAGTGTAAAAATGGTGTAAAAGGGGCATAAATGTCATTTTAAGGTGGCAATTCAACTGCATACATTTTGGAATCGATCATAATCAATTTATACAATCAATAACAGACTGGAACAATACATTTTAAGCAGAAAAAAAGCTTGTTGTCCTGTTTTACTGTCAACAGTCATGTGCAAAAATTGGTGAATTTCTAAGTGTACACAGAGAACACACTTCTTCACATTTTACATACACAACAGCTGTCTATTTTATGAAATTAACATATTAGGAGTAAAAAAAAAAAGCATAAAATAGGGAATGTGCAAAAGTTATGGAACTTTTTGTTTTATTTTTTCCAAGAAGTGGTTTAAAATGTGCAGAAATGCCATTTAAGGTTGCTCCCCGTAGAGAACATGTTGACTTCACATATTCCACTAACGCATTTGTGTACTGTATGAGTCGAATGATTCTTAATCGTCTTCAAATAGCTGAATTGAGTGGCAGTGAAATCTGAGATTTCATGATGCACTTAATTATTTTCTAAAGGAAAATGATCAAATCGAAAACTGAAACGTTGTGAAGCAGAAGCTTTACAATCTACAGGGTTAGTGGGTGGCCACAGAGAACTATGGAAACATTAAAGAATTATGAAGCCAGGAGACACAAAGAAGACAAGAAAAGAGATACAATAATAAGTGGAGATGACAGAGAGAGAGCAAACAAATCATTTAGAAGATAGAAAGGAAAAGACTGAAAGGGGAGCAGAGGTAAGAACACAAAGTACAGCTTAATGTTTTTTTTTTTTTTTGTTTTTTTTTTAAAGTGAGACAACCGTGGAAGCAGCATGAGCCTGGGGAGGCTGGGAGGGGAAGGTATCAGAAGAGGGCAGGATGGGCGGGAAAGGTGTGAAAAACAGGGCTAAGGAGAGGAAGGAGTGTGCGAAAGAGCTGAGCGCTGCAGAATACAGTAGGCAATGTCCGCAATACAGCAAAAGCTCCGTGCGACAGCACATTCATCAGCAACTGGTCAATGGCAAAGGAAACACAAACAAACAAACTGTGTACCCACTGATCTCACAATGCTGAACGTAGTGCCTAGTTCTGTTAAACAGCTGCTTTCCAAAAATACAACTGAAGCTCAGGCTGTGTTTTTATAACCACTATGCCTAAGAATAGAAGAAACACAACAACTACTACATCAACAACCGTGACACAACACCTGTGATTCATACTAGAGCTGCACAAAAAATATGAGCATTGTGACTACAGTGTTACATATTGTGACTACAGTTAGATTTGCAGCACATTAAAACAGGCCAAAGGATAATATGATGTGGTTAAAGAAATGGCTCACTGGCCCAGTCAAGACATGACTGGCGTCCAGGCTTTGCTTCTTTAGTTTTGCACGGGAGCTATAAATCTAAAGCAGCTGAAAAGTAATGGGAATCTACGGTCACACAAAATCCTTTCTGGTGACATAGACTTCCAGTAGCTCCAGTGCAGAGCAAAGTTTTGACAACAGACTTGTTTGAACTGATCAGTTCTGTTAGGGGGTGAGAGGGAAAAATTAGATTTTTCAGTGAACTATTGCTCTAAAGTCTGGCCAGCGTTATTCTGATGTAGACTTTTTACTTTTAACCAATTACATGAATTAATTTATTCATCAAAACACCCACAGAAATCCAAAACAGATTCTTAGAGCACACATTAAAAAACAAACAAGAAAACAAACAAACAAACATCTCATTTGCATATTTTGCCTTCTGTAAGATCAATAACGCAAGAACCAACATTGCAATAATTTGCAGGGACCAACAAACGATATATCATGCAGTCTCATTCCACATCAACAGTCCTTCAAGTTGTAGATTGGCACCTTTAACCACTACACTGCCAGCTTGTTCCGGTTAAGGGCTGGGTTAGAAACTACGCTGTAACCATGGTAAATCAACGGACATAAGTGTCTGCGTAATCACTGAACGGTTTAGACACAAACGTGACTTTGATGACAATCAATAGCAATCTGTGTCTATAAGAGGGATGAGTCACGCTGTCTTTAATCCCACGGAAGAGTGGAATCGATGCCAGGCCGTGGCCGCCGTGTTAGTGACTCTCTGCGCCCTGGGCTTAAAACAGGGCAATGCAAACGGTTATCAATATGCTGTAAATTTCCAGAGACAAACACAGACT
This sequence comes from Brycinus macrolepidotus, assembly GCA_037974445.1. Taxonomy (NCBI): domain Eukaryota; kingdom Metazoa; phylum Chordata; class Actinopteri; order Characiformes; family Alestidae; genus Brycinus; species Brycinus macrolepidotus. The sequence goes on from JBBPCZ010000034.1 coordinate 4,821,305, forward strand.
CAAGTTAAATGCACGAGTGTTTTCTGAGAAGCTGATTTCTCTGACTAGCTGGTGTTCATGCACGGATATACATAGACACACACACACACACACACACACACACACACACACACACACACACACAGTCTCTCTCTCTCACACGCACACACACAATCTCTCTCTCTCTCTCTCTCTCTCTCTCTCACACACACACACACACACACACACACACAAGTACTCTTTATAATGGGAAAAACTCATTAATTAACTTTGTATTAATCAATTAATTTTGTATCTCAGACATTTGTTTTTACCAAACACTGTCCTCATGCTTCATGTAGGGCTACTTAAGGTAGGTACATCACAATATTATCACAATTCACAACATGCAGTTACTATGCAGTTATTAAATGCTGGCTGATGTTTATAAGTTGTCTGTATTTACCCTTTAAGATATTAAGTTGTTCAGTTCTGACTCAAAGCACTGCTGATACCTATATACTCAGAGCAGCACATTTTAATGCAATTTATCCCAATACTGATAATATACTGTCACACACTGATCAGCCCTAAGGGTTACTCATGCAAGACACAAGAAATCAATGGCCATCTGGACTCACATATTCATTCATTCTCTTGCTCACTCTGTTTCTCTCTTCTTCTATTCTGTGCCACTGCTGCCCTGCTTCCTCCCTCCCCCCTGCTCCGCTCTCTCCATTCTCATTCTTGTTGTCCCTGTCTCTCCATGTCTGCGTCCCTCTCTTGGAGCTGGCTCTTTAAGCTGTAAACTCTGCCGGTTGGTCAGTGCTTTGTGCATTTAAATCCAATTGAAACCACTGTGTGTCAGCGCGGGCCCTGCCAGAGCTAGCCGAGCTGGAGCAGACGGTGCAGTTCTGAACAGAGCAGAACCAGAGGGGGGTGAGAACAGACCAGCAGCAATTAACCCACGCCAGACCCAAGAGAGAGTAGGGCAAGAAGATACTTTCCACCCTGCTGCAGGGTGGGAGGAGAGATAAGGAACACAGGGAGAATACCAAATCCAAACAGTGCTGCTGTTGATTAATTTATTAACTGAGTAATCATTAACAAGATTAATCAAGAAATCAGTTTTCATAAAAGGCCAAACAACAATAATGAACTTTACTAATCAATCGCAAAACATGCAAAGCTTTAAAAAAAAATCCAAAATACTGGGAAAAAATGATAAACAACCATTTCAAAAGTCAAATGTGACACATTGCCCACTTACATTTCTTAAGGAATATTCTGCATCTTGTGATCCAAAAGTGTGAATTCCTCTCCATTCTGATTTCTGGTATATGCTAATGTTTTACTGCAGTGAGAAGTACTCAGAAAAATGTCAGAAAAATGTGTTATCCAGGTAATCCTTAGTTCCCTAAGGTACAATGTAAACATTCCCACAAAGGTACAACACGGTCCTGTAAAAAACTGTCTGGAAAAAAAATCAACGTTTCTTCATTTTTATGATCCACAGCAAGGCACTCTGTGTCCTAAACCACACTGACAAGTCTGATAAGTCTGCACCACCTCAAAAGGACCTGGAGGTGGTTTGAGCGGGTTGAGGGAATCTTTTAGGGATGTATTTCCAGAAACATTTGTGTGTCCATTGAATTCTACTGATCGTCAGGAATGTTAGCCTTACAGGTCCAGCATCAAACTAAAGAAACCAAACATACCTTGTGTAAATCTGTTTCTTAAATAGTTAATAGTTAATAGTTGAATAGTTAATAAAGTTCTAAAGGCAGACCTATTTCACTTCTCCAGGGTGAAAGGTGGACGAATATATTTACATTTTCTTAACTCCTTAGCAAGGGAAAAAATAAAATAAGAAGCCTGGAGTCACACCAGATGGTATGGAGTCCAATTAAGGTACAATTATGTTCCTTAGTTAATCTCTTGAAGACATTTCCTTGAGGGCACAACCCCAGTGACAGCATTTGTGCCCTAAAAGGTAAGAAAAGATGATTAAATGCAGAGTTTTCTGATAGGGTCTCATGGTCTGATGAGGTGAAAGTGATACTGGCAGTACTGACACTGAGCAACAGAAAATTAAGTGCCGCAGATCAAAATTATACGCAGTTCATACTGTCGAACCATAAGTAGGTCAAACTGCTTAAAAATGCAGCATTCTGTTACACAAATTCTGTTACCAGCCCCCCAGAACTCCTCTTTATTTCCGATTTCGCTGCACAGTGGTTTTTAGTTGGTGTGGCTAATGATTCTGCATTTCCTCTGTTACATTAATTAAATCTATCCACTCTTGCACCGGTCCTGTCTGTCAAAGCATTCCATTAGCATAATAAAGACAGAACCTCCTGCATGCCTTTCAATTCAATTCCGACAGCAACGATGACCAAGGACTTTTGGGCTCCCGCGTGCTTTTAATCTCCCCACCATTTGGTGATTAATGGTGCACATGTGCAGGTCCTCTGTTTATGCCTTTTGTCTGATAAATGGGCGAGTGGGGAGGCTTTGACGACGCAGCGAGGCATGTGCGTGTAGAGACAGCCGGACAGGCTTCGATGACCTTTCGTTCCACTCAGAAAGTACGCGCTTTCAGAAGCAGTCATTCCAAATAGTGATTCAATTAACAATTATTGGTTAATGAAGTGACTGATGAGCTGATTAAGCAGACAGAATGGCACTTGGATTTTGGTATGACAGTCAGAACACTACCTGGAAAAGTAGGCTTGCTCGTGTATGAGAAAACAGCTGCCTTCGGACAGTGTGTGTACGGAAGGAGAGGGTGAGAGAGATGGCCAATCAATTCTCCACACAGTCTCAAATGTCTGGTCCCTTATGTGTACACGTGTGCATGAGAGTGAGAGACAGAAAGAGAGACAGAGAGAGAGAGAGAGAGAGAGAGAGAGAGAGAGAGAGAGAGAGAGAGAGAGATTCTAACTATGGGACTGCCAGTATTTCCTGATGCGCAAGTAACTGCCTGGACGTTTCCACACATCGAGCATCACATGTTCCTCATTCATCACTGAATCATGACACAGACCCTGGGGCAACACACACACACACACACACACACACACACACACACACACACACACACACACACACACACACAGAGCACCAAGAGCATTACACTTTGTTACACAGCACTTTCACATGCAAATACATGAAATAAACACACCCCATACCCCAACAGTGTTGAGCCTCTTGCTGAGTTATTTGTATTTGCATCACAAAACACTGCCTTTCTTCTTAGCTGATTGCCCAAATAAATAAATCAAAATCTCTACAAATGCAAAATGATATAATATCCGAGACTGATATACAACCCCGACACTGTATCAAAAAAAAGTTTGAAACAGCACATCATAATTACATCTGTATTGCCATAATGTCCCTCCAGTTAATCTCCAGTTTGTTATCAGACTGAAACCATATAATTTCTAGAATCTGTCATTTTGGGGGATTATTTTGGTATCAGGCTGGTATATCAGGTATTAAAAATATATTTATGTGCTCTACCAGTCTGTGTGGTGTGCAGTTTGAGATCTACACAACCAGCTGCTAAAATTTCAAAGAAATGACATCAATTTTGACCTGGTGACAGTGTGTATCATTATGCCTTTACTGAACACACTGCTACACCCTGACTGAGCTTCAGGCCAGAACACAGCAGTCCAGGCATTAGGCATTCAGCACCAGCCCCTCAGAGAAAGTGAGTGAGGGTCTATTGGGTGTGCTGAGCCACGCCTCAGCAGATCTGAACAGCGCCACGCTCTCTCTCTCTCTTTCTCTGTGTGTGTCTCTCTCTCTCTTTCTTTGCCCCTCATCCAGTACACATTCTCTCATGGTTGCAAGATCCCCTACTTCACTTCACTCCCCACTAATTTCGTTTTTCTCTCCCAGTACAAGGTGTCTTTTCCATTCAGTGCATGCTCCCCCTCACACAAAAGCCCCCAGTGTGTGTAGTTTTCCCACCGGCATGAGGGTGAGGGGCTTCTCCACACGAGCACAATTTACCATCCAAACAATGAGTCCATCTCTCACAGGCACGTCATCTCGACCGGGGACCCTTTAAAATCGGTCCATTCATCCAGAAAGCATGCACAACTTGAGTCAGATCCCTTTTCAGATGGTCCGCATTCTCTGTTGTTTGTCAGAAATGTGTCCCAGTTTTGGAAATAAATAACGTTTTCAACGAGATCACAGCACTGTCGCAGAAAACAGCAACAAAACATTTATCTCTATATAAGTTAGGCACAAAAAATGAAGACGAAAAGGTCAATCTTTTTTATTTTCTCCAGTAATCTTAATCCGATTGGGATCGTCCTCTCGTGGTGGCGTTAAAGGAGGACACGCGTGCAGCAGAAGGCTGTGGGCTACCCGGCAGGACCACCAAAGGCAGGGAAATGTCCTGGCTGTGTGTGTGCAAGGTGCATCTCCCTGCACGGGCCTCGGTGATATTTACAAAAGAGAGTAGCATTGATACACAGTTACAGAAGAGAGACCACTCACCTCGTGGATGTAGGTGGGACCACCGGCGCGGGGTGTGAGGGGGTGTGTAAGTGTGGTGGGGAGGAGGGATAGGAGATGTCCAGGTGGATCGAGGTGTCAGATTTGAATCCGTTTGTAAGACAGGGATGCAGTACGGCGTGTGTATGTATGTGTGTGTTAGGGCTTGGGCTGGATGCTGTCAGCAGAAGGACTTAATCCTGCGAGGTCTGGCTCGGCCACCCCACCCCCTCCCCTCCTGCCTGCCTTCTCTCTCTCCATCACGCATCATTGTTCTCTCTCTCTCTCTCTCTCTGTGTATGCGAGTGTCTCTCTCTCTCTGTGTCCGCCTCTCTCCCTCTCTCTGTGTATGTGACCGTCTCTCTCTCTCTTTCTGTGTCCGCCTCCCTCTCTCTGTGTCCGCCTCTCTCTCTCTCTCTCTCTCTCCTCCCCCGTCTGGCCCCAGGGTTCGTGTTGCAAGGTCAGCCTGGGTAGCATGCAATGAACACACTGAGAATAAAATGGCGTGAGAAAGATCGCAGTATTTTTCATTCAAACACGAAAAAGAAAAAGAAAAACAACAACAAAATAAATCAACCAGGCTCCTGCAGGTCACTGGGGATACTAGACTGTTAATGAAAGTGCTCACTTTTACACAATCACGACCACAATCACAGACCTTAATTAACCTAATTTTATAAAAACCTTTACTGTCAGGGATATTTGGGGGCTGTTTGGACCCCTTCGACCACCATACGATGACAGATCGAGACTCGAAACGTCAGAGCACATGACCGGTGTGATCACAGATCACATGATCTGTGACTCCAAAAACAGGGGATCCATTCAGTCTCGTGCACACGAAGATCCTGCAGTTTTCAGGGTAAGAAAAGTGATTTTTACACGCTTTCCAGCTTTATTGTGCTGAATCTCCTTGTACAATACGTTTAAACATTCAGTCTGGTACTGAAATTGAATGCACTAACCATAGCTCTGCTGGAAATCTGAACTGCAGAAGAGGAAACTCAGCTGTTTCTGCACACTGTCTGTCTTTAGGGCTTAGGATAGGGAAATGTGCCTCTTTTTTAAGTAAAATGTACCTAACTAACCCTTATTTGCAGTTGAAGAGACCCTGCTAGGATGCATAACGTTCTAAACAATGTATTGAGCACGTCCAAATCAGTATAAGATTCAAAGCAATATATACCTTGTGCTTTGCAAGGTATCTTTTATCCAGGCAAAGAACATAAAATAGTGGGCAGTTCTGAAGTAACTACTTACAGAAAGATCCAGCAGTGCAAGCTACCTGTATGCAATAATGATCAACATGACTGGAAATGAAAACTCATCAAACTACATTAGTTGAACTCATTGTCATGGAAACGAATTGGTTTTATAATTGTGACAATTAATACAGTTATTTAAGATTTAATAAACTTTCCTGCGCGTACAAAGTTCCTCTTTCTTTTCTTTCCTTTTCTTCGAAAGGTGTGTGAGGATTTGCACCCCAGCTGTCTGACTGATTCTTCAATATGTGTGTTTACAGCATATCATGTAGTGTAACACTTTTTGTTGGAGAAAGATGTTGCTAATTCATATTAACATGCGATCACAGTCTTTTCTTGTTTGTTTGAACATGTTTAGCTGGTGGCCTAGTGGTCAGAGAGTTGCCCCTGCGATCAGAAGGTCGTGGGTTCAAATCCCAGGGCCGCTAGTGGCACCACTGAGGTACCCTTGAGCAAGGTATCGTCACCACACACTGCTCCCCGGGCGGTGTGTTCCTCGCTGGCCGCTGCTTCACTTGGTGAATGGGTTAAATGCAGAGAAAGAATTTCACTCTGTACACACTGTGTGCTGTGGTGTGTTCACATATGACAAATGGTCACTTTACACTTACACTTACTTGCACAACTAAAGTCAAATTTTCGAAACAGTGCAGAACTAATTAGAATCTTGCTGGGGAAAAAGCTTGTTTTCTTTCTTTCTAATCCTGTCAAAACATTAAGCACATGCTGTGAAAGCAAATTCTTCCATCAAACAATACAATTGATCAAGTCAGGCAGTTCTTTTCATCACTAAAGAGCAACAACAAAACATAGGTTTCCATCTGAACTTATTCAAGCATTATGGGGTGTGTCTATGTAAAGGGGGGCGATATGGCAGAAATATAACATCATAATACTTGAAGACGTTTTCACGATACACTGTATGAATCTCGGAATTTCATTTTTCTGAGGTTGACAAGTTAGAACACATAAAATGCAGGAGTAAAACAGTAGCGCTACGTCCAAAAATATATTGGAAAAACTACATTTTTTTGTATGATAGATGTTGAGTGTTTTAGAAATGTTGGCAATGTACACAGAATAGCACTTTCTGGCATAATTTATAACAATAGCAATAAGATGTCATATTGACACTATATGTGCCAAAGTAGATCACAGCATCTTGTTTTTCATTAGAAAGTTAGTATAAGACAATATAACCATGTATTTTGGTACAATAAACCCCCCGCCCACCCCCCCACCCCACTCCCCAAAAATGAACCAACAGAAAATAATTTTAGCCAGAACGTACAGAAATAAACACAGTTTCCTGCTTTTTCCTTCTACTCTTAAAACCGAAAGGTGTTTGAGGGGAACGTTGTCCCAAACATGCTGGATGACACTGAAGAACCTTTTAATTACAGTAAATTCAAGCAAACAATGTTGAGGATTTAATCACATTGACCTATCAATAGGCATTGATTCATTATTGATTATGCTTATCTTAACTCTTTTTAAAGGCAATCATGAGACTTGTGATTCTTGATGACTATGACCTGGCCAGTGAGTGGGCTGCCAAATACATCCGCAACCGAATTATCCAGTTCAAGCCCACCGCAGACAGATACTTCACTTTGGGCCTGCCCACTGGTAAGCAAATAATGCAACTGATGGAGGAATGTTTGATTCTAATTTTTTGCAATGACATATTTGCCTTGATTTGCTCTGAGTGGAGAGAGAGTTTGTAATGTACAGGAACTGTATCTTTTCAGTCCACATACACTGAGGAGACTGCTTAGCAGTGCTTTTTACTATATCTGAGGCTTATAATAAACCATTTAAGCTCTTGTTAAATCATGACAGTTTCACTATTTTACTGGTGTCTGATTGTTTTCAATTCTGTGTTTTAGGTAGCACTCCACTTGGCTGTTACAGGAAGTTGATTGAGTATCACAAGAGTGGAGACCTCTCTTTTAAATACGTGAAGACCTTTAACATGGATGAGTATGTTGGTGAGTCGGTGAGTCTTATTAATACAGATTGTTATTCACAGAGAGTGCTGAGCACATAGCTGATGTAATTCTCTTATGGCATTGCGGAATAACAGCAGCCACTGCATGTCAGCAAATCTACATGGCATAAAAATAGGATTTAATAGAGATGCAGTGATAGCATTTTTCAGAGGACAGGACTAATATAACTAATTTCAGCGTATCAGCAGTAAATCTGGATCCCTCAATGTATCCCATGGTTAATGGTATGGTTACTTCAGTTAGTTTCACATGTATTGTAGCACCTCATAGGTTGAAGTTACTCTCAGATGAAAAGAAAAAAAACAGGAATAAGTTAAAGGTTACTTAGTACACACTTATCAGCCATAACATTAAAACAACAGACAGTCAATAGTATATTAGGCAGAATGTGAATAGTCAGTTATTGAAGTTGATGTGCTGGAAGCAGGAAAAATGGACAAGTAAAAGGATCTAAGCGACTTTGACAAGCTCCAAACTGTGATGGCTAGACGACTAGGTCCCAAAATGCCAGGTCTTGTGGGGTTTTCCCAGTATGTAGTGGTTACCACCAATCAAAAGGATCCGAAGCAGGACAACTGATGAACTGGTGACAGGGTCATGGGCACCCAAGGCCCATTGATGCATGAGGGGAATGAAGGATAGCCCATCTGGTCTGATCCCACAGAAGACCTACTGTAGCACAAATTGCTGGCTGTGATTGAAAGGTACTAGAACACCTTTCACACCGCAGCTGTGGTCAGAGTGCCCATGCTGATCCCTGTCCACTTTCAAAAGTTCCTACAATGGGCACATGAGCATCAAAACCGGACTGTGGAGCAAAAGGTGGCCTGGTCTGAGGAATCAGTTTTTTTTTTTTTTTTTTTTTTTTAACAACATGTGAGCAGCTGTGTGCAAGTGCATGGCTTACCTGGGGAAAAGATGCACTATGGGAAGAAGGCAAATCTGCAAAGGCAGTTTGATGCTCTGGGCAATATTCTCCTGGGAAACCTTGGATCTAAGTATTCATGTGAATGTTACTTTACATGAACATTCTCATATTTTAACACAAAATGCAAATGGTCAGTTATACTACTGACAACAGACATGAATTTCAGGATTAATAATTTATACATAATCCTCTGTGATTATTCACTACATTTAAATGATGGGCCACTCACCGTATGCTAATGTGAGAACAAGGGGCTTTGAAGCGTGTATTTGTTTAATGTAGTTTTCATATAAATACAAAATCATGTCTTTCTAGGTCTGCCTAGAGACCACCCCGAAAGTTACCATTCCTACATGTGGAACAACTTCTTCAAGCACATCGACATCGAGCCTCAGAACACCCACATTCTGGATGGCAATGCAGCTGACTTGCAGAAAGAATGCGATGCCTTTGAACAGAAGATAACAGCTGCTGGGGGCATTGAGCTGTTTGTAGGAGGTGTGGTGAGGATTTTGGCTTAGAACATGAGCAAGAAGACACTAATACACAGATTAGTAAATTGCATGTGTAGTTTAAAAGAAATGTATAATTAATATGTACGTAATGAATAGGCACTTAATATACAGCTCTGGAAAAAAAATAAGAGACCACTGCAATTTATTTTTAAATTCCTACACAAGCACCTCATTCTGCTTTATGAGGTACTGATTAGATGATCACCTGAATCAAATCTTATTTAA
>JBBPCZ010000034.1:4832655-4846516 GCA_037974445.1 Brycinus macrolepidotus
TGTAGATTTAGAGCCTACCAGAAGAAACTCTGTTTTATTACTGTTAAGTTTAAGGAAATTTGAAGAGAACCATGATTAATGTGGGTTTATGTAGCAAAAACAGTTATAAATAATTTCACAGCCTGTGTATCCATTACAAGTAACCATGCTGTTTATGAATAGTACTTATTGAAATGTCATCCATGTTTATATAATACATTACACTGTTTAATTTTTTAAAATTAAATTTTCCATTACATGTGCGTTTTAAGCTATGTCAAACCTCCAATGGCCCCATAATGGATTTGAATTTTAAAGTTACGAGACAAATTTGCTGTAGCTAGAGCTCCTATATTTTTCTTCGTAGTTCCTTTTTCTAGCCAGTTCCTTTTTTCAGCCATAGGCTCCCTAATGGTTGTTTAGTGCACTAGGCTGTGTTCCAAAATGCATACTACTACAGTAAATAGTGTGTTAAAAATAGAACACAACTGTTAGAAATGTATTCAGTAATGCAGTATGTGAAACACAGAACTGTGTGATTTGGGACGCAGTTTGTGGTTGTAAAACTCACTTTTGTGACCTATGAAGAGCACTAGTGAGGGAGCTGTTTAACATCCAGCTCTAGCAAAAGCTACAAATAAATTATTTTTACTGCACTTTTCCCGCTGTAATCTGTGAACAGGTTTCTTCACTTTATCAGAGAAAATTCTTTTCTGGGAATAACTGTGTAAAATAAAAAAGCATCTCATGTAAAACTTACTTTTCCTGGAGCGCAGAAAATGCTCAGACATGGTCCTCACTAAGTTGCCTCAACATGTACAGTAAAATTTCACAGGTGAAAATCAGTGTGTGATAAAACAGCAAATAAGAGAAATGTGACTTGATTTGTGTTGCTTTGTGTTCAATATGCAGATGAAAGAACATTTATAAATGATGTCATGATGATGTCATAATGGACATCAAAGAGCAAGGCTCGTTCCTTGGTTGTCATGGAGTTAGAGGAAGTGAGACTGGAGGGATGGAGAATGTTCTGAAGGCAGTGAACAGTGAACGCATATTTTCTTCATACTCTGAAGAATACAAATCAGGAATAGGTCTCAAGATTTGTTTTACATTGTCAGCATTTGGACTGTATCGCATCAACATTTATCAAATGAAGGGATATGGTGTTTAGACATCCCTGTATTAGACATTAGTCTATTTTGTGTATTATATTTAGATGTGCAGTTTGTCTTGTTACATTATTACTGCTTTGCCAATGCCTGCTGAGGACACTCAATGTGTATCTGTATATATATCCACAGTGTTCATACATATATGTATTTCCACTATGCACATATACACATACATATTTAGGTTATATATACACATATTTACATACACATACAAATGTCTATATTTATATTTTTTGTGTTAGTTGTAAAGTGTACTTTTTATTTTATCTTGTTTTGTTGTATAGCTTTTAATCTGTTGTTTTGCTGCTCTTAACTATGTGCTGTCCACTTTCAATGCAAATTTCCCACTTTTGGGACTAAAAAAGGTTTATCTTATCTTAGATACCCCATCTACCTTTGTCACACTATATATTCAGGGACTGTATATGTCCTTGTGAAATCTAAGATATATGATACTGTATGTTTTTGCTTGTGATTTTTTTTTGCTTGTGGTGTGAACGAGTCTGGCAGCTACATTTTCTAAGCTGTTACAGTTTTTTCTTTTATCTTAGCAACTGTTAGATTCATCAACATTCTAATAAGTTTTGCCAGGAAAACAAAATTCTGAGCTCTAAAAAAAAGACAGTTTTCTCAAACCTTGAAGTTAATATTGCTTTAATGGTACATGTGTAATGCCACTGGAATTCAGCTGTTAGGTCCGCGACTGGTGGAACCTCCTAAAATCTTAAAACTCCAGTCTCTGATTGTCTTCAAGATTTCAGGGCCGTCAGTACAGGAGGACCCTCATGGTGTTCGGTCAGATGAGACGATGGTGGAGAAGAAGAGTGAGTCACTCCGTTGGGGGGAAAAAGCGTGATTCTCCTTTATCAAACACGTCCACTCCAAGAAATCGGAGGCTGTTCCAGCGTTCCCTCACATCCATAACAAACCGTGCTGGTTTTCAGAAAGTGACCTGGCTAACAGTTTACATAGTTATTTCCAAGTTAACGCCATGTTTTAAGGTAATGTTGAGTTAGTGATTAATTAACTTGTAACATTAACCAGTGAACGTAACCGAGTTTACTGAATCTAACATGGTGGTGACATATAAATGAGCTCAGAGCTACAGCTAGTATTAGGGCCATTCTGGTTCAGCTCAACAAATAATTGGTGTCACACTCAGAATTGAACCATTTTGGGGCTTTTTGTTTTGCCCCGGGCCAACATGAAAAATCCTAAATTTCTCTGGCCCACCTCTTACAGTTCAGTAGTTACACTGGCTTAAAATTGAAAGAGCATTTTCCTTGAGATTTTTCCAGTTTCATATGCCTGTATCTTTGAAACTGTAACCCTTAGGCACCTGAAAACATTCCTTAAATGCAAGTCTTTGGTCTAATTCTGAATTAAACCAACCTTTTTTTTTTTGCATGTATTCATTACATTAAGTTTGGTGACTAGACTTACAATACTGACAAAGATACAGTCTTAGGAATAACAGTCAGAATTGAATAGGGACGCACGTTTAGAATTTTTTCATCTGAAGCTGCGTATATGCTACAAACTAAATAAATACATATTTGAAATTAGGCCAAAGATGTGTATTTACATAAATTTTTCAGGTTCCTAGGTGTTGCTGTTGTAAAGAGACAGGCATCTGAAAATTTTTTCGAAAAAGTGGGAAAACTATTTTTTCGAAAAAGTGGGAAAACTATTTTTTCGAAAAAGTGGGAAAATCTCATTCTGTAATTCTGTAATGCCTCCTAGATTTGTTCTCCATTTAGGCTATTTTTCCTCCCACAGTCTGCAGTAGAAAGGGTGGGTAGGCCTGGTGCTAAAACTAGCTGAGACGTGATGACACCTTTGAAAAGGACTTCAGGAACACACGAATGTGTCGTATTGTCAGATTGTGAGCAGGACACTAGAAGGCAATGTTTAAGGTATCTCATCAGATTTCCTTGACTGTAGTAATGCTCATTTCTGTTAGCTCCCTTATGTGATTTGCTGTAGTAGTTAGCACCACATATACACAGACACTCATGTGGTAGTGATAAATTGCACAGCCATTTGTGTAATGACATGTTCGCAGTGTGACTGTTTCTGACTTTCAATACAAGCAAAAAAAGTCTATACTGGTGTGTATATGTACCATTTCTCATCTAGACAGATCTTAGAACTGGTCCAGCCCTGCAATAATTGTGTAAAGGCAAATTTTCAGATCATTTCTGCTTTGCAGGGGTAAACGTAGATGACATGGAGCCTCTTGTGGCCCAGAGGTCTAAAAGTAGCGTTCATGATCGCACCTGCCTCATCCGAAGCAGAAAAAGGAACAGCAGCGGGCAGTCTCGAGAGAAAGAGAAAAGGGGAGGTGGAGAGGAGTGATGAAAAACAGCGGCAGATTTTAACAGCTGTTGCAGATAATGAGGAAAAGAAGTGGACGTCTAGTGAGTCATCATGCTCAGTGTCTAGTGAGGACGTTTCATCTGAGAGTCAGAGCACGAACAGTGAACCCGAGGAGTCACAGAGTGATCACTGGGACAGCGAGGACAATGGACCTGACGGTAACAACAAATTTAGAGGTGTGAAACAGTATTAGAGCCCCACCCCACCTCACACACACACACACACACACACACACACACACACACACACACACACACATACATACACATAAAAAGCAAACAGATAACTCTGTACTCTCCCTGTAGGAGACCTGGAGAAGAAGTATGTACAGCTGGACTGTCTGGGTGCTGGAGGATATGGCTTAGTGTACGCTGACTACCACAGAAACAACAACCTGCCTGTAAGTAGAACACACACACACACACACACACACATAAGCACATAAACTTGTGCAGCCGTTGTGAAGAGAGCCTGTGAGACTGCTTAACTGTGTTTAACAGTGGTCAGTCACTGGTTAAAAACAGTGAAATCAGTGGTCAATCAGTGGTTAAAAAAGTTCACTGAGCAACAGGAATGACTTCAATCCAATCTTATTTCATCTGGCAAGTGGCTGTTTAACATGTTCCTGCAGACAGTGTGAAATACACTACTCTGGTAAGCTCACACACACATACACTGACTCTTCTTTTAAACAGTTCTGTTTCCCTATTCACACATCCCTCATTCAACTGATCAGCTCTTTGTCTGCCTCAGATAAAAAGAAAAATGGCAGCTAATTATCAGTCTGTATCCTCTGAGATCATAAACAGACAGATTGTTTATCATTTCAAAAACCAGCTGAACAAAAAAATGCTTAGAGTGGTGCTCCAGCCAAAATGAAAAACATCCTTCTGTTGTAAACATGCCTCTTAAAGTGGTGCCACACTACTCATGAGAGAGAATGTTAAGGTTTAAAAACAGGTTAATGTCCTTTATAAAGATATCTTGAAGATGAGAGGGACTTTTGAAAAACTCCAAGTGTTTGGGGGGCTGGGCTACTTTTGCTTCTAGGCTGCACATGCTTCTGTACATACTGAATAGCAGCAACATGTTCCATGTACAAGTTTAAAGGAGTTCAAAGGGTTAAGGTCTACATGAAAGGAATCTGTCAGAGCTCCAGATGAGTGTTTCTGTGGGTGCTTTGATGAATGAAGACAAATGAAGTCATGTATTCCTACAACAGTCCAATATTTTAATGAAAATATTGCAGTCTTGTCACATTACTGATTCAGTGTAGTGCTTTTAATGCATCACAATCGCAATATGTAGCAATATAATCACAGTAATAGTATTTTGTCCATATCATTACCCTATGTTTAGGGTCATGACCTGAAAACACAGCACTAGAATATGAGTGGATGAGAGATTAGTTAAGCCACCAGGAATGCAAAGCTCTCTGCTGCCTCCTGGTGTAGAACATCATGTGGTTCATCTGAAGCAATGGGAATATGTCACTCTTTTGAATTTACATAGAAGAACCTGCATAGTCTATTTCATTCTACTGTGTCCAGTCCTTTTCCAGTAGTGTTGGGTTTCAACATCCATGCATCCCTCTCTTTGACTTAAAGTAAAAAATTAAATACAAAATGTCCCTCTTACCCCAAATGTAGTTGATCAGCCAAAGCATGTTTGGCGTTTGAAGTTGAGTCTTTGGTATTGGATTAGAGCTGCAAGGCTAATGTAACTAACACATAATGAAAGCTTATACCCCACGAATTAGCGTCATGCAAATTGCAAGCATCAAGCTGCACTGATTAGTTCAGTAATCTCAGATAGACTTGCTTATATGTCCTTACACTGTCAGACACTGTTCTCTGTACAACTAGACAAAGGTATGTTGTGCAGCTAAAAAGAACACAGGTAGCAGCCATGCTGAAGTTTACATTTTGTCTATACTTTTGTTTATTTTTCAAGATAACTGTATCACACAATGTCAGAAACTGTAGAACTGAAATGTGTGAGCACATGAGCTTACATCACTGGCCGGTTTCTGACCACAGGACCACTGTTAAGCAGGTAATATTTGGGTGGTGGACCATTCTCAGCATGGTAGTGTTGTTGCTAGTATGAGTGTGTGTGGCTAGTATGAGTGTATCAGGCACAGCAGTGTTTTCACACAGCTCACCACTCCCACCACACACCTGTCGCTGTTAGACTGAGAGGGGTTTAGCACCCAAAACATTTCTAGCCAAGAGCAGCTCAGTGGTTGCAATCAGACCTAGAGGGTTTTGTGTTTGTGGTGAAGTCTGGAAAAGGAATGGATGTGATTATGTACTCAGTTATAGATTGTGGATGGAGAAGAGAAGGAATTCCCACTGGAAGTGGTGCTGTTGGACATGGCAGGAGGAGGCGAGACTGTCGCACTGCTGGACTGGTATAAGCTTTAGGAGGAGCTGGTGCTGGAGCGGCCAGTGCCCTCCATGGACATGATCAAGTACATCCGGAACAACGGAGGACACCTTCAGGAAGAGGAAGCCAAGGTGAGAGACAGTACTGACAAAAGACACCCCCTGGTAAGAGCCTGACTTCAAGGCAGCGGAGTAATTACTGGTGGTCCATGGCCCCTAGAATGTTTGTGGGTGCAAGTCATGCTCCAAGTTTAGCTTAACGGGTGCACCACAGCAGAGGTCTGTAAAGTGCCACCTAGTGTCCTCCATGGTGACTGCAGTGCTCTGAGGGTTTTTTGAAAACAGGCCTGCCTGTAACAGTTATGGTTTGCCACTGGGAAACTGTATTCCTAAATCCTCAGATGCTCGCCCTAAACTGTGCTGAGCTGTAGTCTCAAATAGTCTTGCTTATGTGGTTTCTGAAACTTTGTGATCCACTGTTATGAGTTAACATGGAAAAGAAGTACACAAAACTTTCAGAATGGCTGCTACTACAGCTGCTAAAACAGTTTGAGGCAAGTGAGTGACACTAGCATTGTTATATTGACCTGAACTATGTGTTTTATGAGCACGTCCAGCTTTTATAATGTTATATTCCCTCTTTCACACTGAGGGTCTGCACATGCGCTTTCTGGACTGCGGCTGTGGCTGCGCTTTACAAGAAGGCCCCTACACTAACTTTTATGGGAAGAATTTACAATGAACAGTGGCGGAATTTGGAGAAGTGTTACCTTCTTTTACAGCGTATGAGGTTGTATGTTGAATATCAAAATGTCCTCCTTAGTATGAAAGCCACTTTTAAAAAAAAGAATATTTTTTTTTTAGTTTTCTTTTCTAAATTATTGGTAAAAGTACACATAACAATTGGTTTGGATTTCAAAAGTTACTTTCCATATTAATAATGTTATTTTATAAACATTAATAACTAAACAATACAGTATTGAATTAAATATTGTAATTTAGTCAAAAAGAGTACTTCATTCAATATTTCAAGTATTTTGGTTGGTACAAAAATTATTATTTCAAAAATGATAAATAATTTAGTACCATACAAAGCCTGGACGAAGCATCAAAAGTAACAAAACAAAAATTTATTTGGTATAAAACCTTTACATTATGTGCTTTAAGCGTTAAAAAAGTTAAACACACTTGATCTGTAGGGAAACAAAAGTGGTTCTTCAGTCCACAGAACCTTTCATGGCACCTTTTTAAGAACTTGTTGACAACACTGAAATTTGAAGATTAGTGTTCATGATAAAGTAAAAAAAAATGTACACACATGCACACTCACTGTCACTGTTCTTCTTTAAAGGAACGACTGAACACACTCTTCCTGAGAGGTACCAGCAGAATTTATGCCAGTATGTGCCCTCCATGGTGTGGCAGATCGGAACTGTGTTGTATGTTACGCTGAATGGAAAGCGCCCCTTCCGCACCACCAGGGAAATGATTACTAAGGACCCCCACATGCGTGAAGAACTGTCCCAAGGTGAGTGTGTTCCAGTAATTGTAAGCTTGTAGTATCAAGGCACAGTATCTTTGTAAAGAAGGGCACATAGTAAAAATGCACAAGTAGAAGCACCTATAGCTAGACAGAAACAGTTCACTTTGTGTCCAGATATTCTCTCTCTCTCTCTCTCTCTCTCTCTCTCTCTCTCCCTATCAACGCACTCACACAGACACACACACACAGTTCTGACCAAGCATGTTTCTCTCTGTCTTTGCAGACTGTGTGGATTTGTTGAAGAGATGCCTGGACTTGTGGCCTCGAAGCAGACCCACTCTCCAAAGCAAACTGCAGCATCTCTGGCGGCAGTGAAAGACATCCCAAAACACTGATTTGTTTTGTGGAACATTATTTCAGTACCCTTAATACACTTTGAGAGATACAGAAGGATGTATGTGCTTGGTTCTTGTTCCTGCTGCACCTCTACAGGTGCCCTTTATTTACACTCTTGGGTCTGCTACAGGGTCCTCAGCTGGAGAACCACAGCTCACTGATGTTCTCATTCTTTTCCCCAGGTACATTTCCCAGTGTTGCCCTGCTGTTCAGATCAGTCCTGTCCTTTCCACCTTGAAAGCTGCCCTTCTCATCTTCCAGGCCTTTGTCACCTTCTGGAACTTTATCTTACAAGGTGGAAAAGGTGTCCTGCTGGCTACTTTTTATGCCTTTCTGCCTTTCTGGCTACAGATTTTCAGCATTTCTGCCAGCCTCTTTAGGACCTGATCTCATCTGTTCTTGGCATAATGCTGTCTTGCACCTTGGCAGGGCGTGCTGGGAGTGTACATTGGTAATTTAATATTCCTCCTTGTAAAGTCACTGGTACAGGGTTCTAGAGCAAGGCTGTAGTTGGGTGGTAGCAGCCTAGAGGGTAAAAGCACTTGCCTGTAAACCCGATGACCACAAAGTTGCAGGTTTCTACCATTGTGTCCTTGAGCAGGACACTTAACCCTCAGTTGCTCCAGGGCGACTGTCCCTGTAACTAATGACTGTAAGTCTGCCACTTTACTTGTGCGTGGTGGTGGCCTAGTGGGTAGGATACTTGCTTCTAGACCAAGAGGTCAGGGGTTCGAATCCTACCTTTAGCATACCACCAATGGGTTCCTGAGCAAGACCCTTAACCCTTGCTCCAGGGAAACTGTCCCCTGTAGTTAGGGAATGGAAGTCGCTTTGGATAAAAGCATCTGCTAAATGTTGTAAATGCCATACCCTCCCACGTCATCAAAACTCTTTGGTAAAAGTGCCCTGACCACTGCTGCTCTGTTCTGTCACTTTTGCCACAACCATCTCTCTGCTGTCTTTTCTGATACAACAGTTTCTTGATGTTTCAAATTATTGAAGGCCTTATCTATGTCTACCTGTGCTTTTCTTCTTTGTTCAGTTCAAAGTTGGGCACTTGCCCCTTCTTACCAGTGGAGCTGTGGATTCCCTCGACTCTAGGACTAGCCTGGCTTTCTTCTGCTTATGACCTCTTTTCAGTTAATAAGGGAGTTTGACATATCTTTGGTGGCCACATCACCCGTATCCACATTTGGTATGGTGTTAACTGAACTGAACTACTGGCAGTGCAGGCAGGACAATTTCCATCATGGATTTTGTCACCCTCTGGAGCTTTGCCTTGAATACTTCCACATTTTTGAGTAGCTGTGTTGTTACTCAGCTGATGAAGCCTTGGCACCCCATCTAAAGCCAACTGCCATACATTCAGTTACCAGTTTTGCATACTTTGCCTTGTTGCTCTCATGAGCAGCCTCTTTATCCTGCTTCCATTGGATAGTTAGTTCAATAAACAGGACAGTCCTGCCAGCCACTGACCACACTACTATATTTGGGTAGAAGGTTGTAACAGTAAACTTGATGGATAACTGAAGTTGTGTGCTAAGTGATGGCAGGTGTCTTTTTTGGTTTTATAAGATGGATAAGGCATCCTGTTGGCTATTTTCTATGTCTTTCTGCCTGCAAGTTTCCAGCATTTCTGCCAGCTTCTTTAGGACCAGGTCGTGCCTTTTCCTGGCAACACTGGGAGCGTACCTTGGTAGTTTGACATTCCTCCTTGCCAAATCACTGGTGCCGATTTCTAGGGCAAGGCTGGGTGTCATGTTGCCCAGAAAAGAAAACTGACTTTGGTTTGTAGGATTTTCCAAAAGTTAAGCCAACTCAGTTAGCTGTCAGCCTTACCCTCCCATGTAAATCAAACTCTTTGGTGACCTTGATGTTATAGTACTCCTGCTCTGTTCTTGTCACCTTTCCCAGACCCTCGTTCTGCTTTCTTTTCTGGTGGTCCCAGACCCGAGTTGTTGCGTTTCTCTCAGCCTAAATCTTGCATGTCCAGTCATGGTTCTTTCAACAGCTTATTGATGTTGCATATTGCTAATGGCCTCATCTGCATCTGCCTGTGCTTTTCTTCTCTGTACGGTTTGAACTTGGATTTCTTCAGCTCTAGGACCAGCCTGACTTTCATTATTTCATTATTCCCTTCATCAGAGAGGCATCATGGGAGTCCCAGTCATTTTATCAATTGGTTATTAAATCCATTATTTTTTCTGCTAGTAAAGGAGCTTGACACATCTTCAGTGGCCACAGTTGGCAGGGTGTTAACTGAACATCACACCTTCCTAGGTGTAGATTCTGCTATTTTCTGCTCTGTTCTACCCATTTGTCTATCATTACTACTATTACTATTACTTCTACTGCTGCTAATACTACTACTACTACTGCTGCTACTACAATTACCACTATTACAACTGCTACCACTACTACTACTGCCACTACTACTACTACTACTATTACTATCACTACTACTACTACTACTACTGCTAGCACTACTGCTACTACTGCTACTACTACCACTATTACCACTACTACTACTACTCCTACTACTACCACTGCTGCTTTCACTACTACTACTACTATTACTACTACTACTGCTACTACTATTACCACTACTACTGCTATTACTACTACTTATTCTGCCCTCTGTAATGTTCCATTTATTTTTATAATGAATCTTTCTGTTGCCTGATTAGAGAGCACTACCTTGTTAACATTTAGGGTGTTACAGAAATAATGAAAATTAAGAAACTTGGAATCAGGTAGGAAAAATCTACCACTCCTATCATTTATGCATGCTGGCTCAGACGTATGTTGCGTTATTGTTGTGATGCGGAAAACTACAGCTGTAAGTTTATATATATTAATTAGTTAATAGCTGATTGTTAGTACTACAAAAAACATTGTCTAATATATGTTTAATGAATTTTTTACATTTATTTCTTTGTTAATGCTGTGCTAATGCAATGTGCAACCTAAATATGTCAGCTTCTCACTGTCTCCTTAAAACGCATGGAGAGTGGACATAATCAGGTGCAATTCCCTTTAATCCATTGCTTAGCTAACTAAGTAGTAATTATGTCTGGTTTTAGTGAAACTTAAATGATGTTTTGTATTTTGCTTCATAGTTTCACCTATATTTCAAGAGTAAATGCACAGAGATCAGCTGTTTTTCTGTTTCCTGTGTTTTTCTTGACTGGGAGTTTAGCTTGCTGCCAATATTTGTAATCAGACACAATGTACAGTAGGGCAGTACACTACTACTACTAATAATAATAATACTTATAATAATAATAATAATAATAATAATAATAATAATAATAAGAAGAAGAAGAATAAATATTATTATTATTATATTTGATAATTAATTGTTATTAATTGTACAAACACATACACACACAGTTTGCAAATTAAAACTCCGTTGGAAACGGTGTCCTCATGATTAGTTATAACAGTAGCTAACACAATTATTTGACACACACTGACAGCATTTTTATACCGAGGGTCAATGAAAACATTTTATAGGGTTGTTTCTAGGTGGCCCCGGCAGGGGGCGCCAAATGGACGCAGCCCCCAGCCCTCACAGACAAATAGCCCCATTTCCCATTACCAGAATAAACACTCCAACAGAGTGAAGCCATAATTTCAGACTATTTTCAAACTATACAATAGATTATTCTGTACAGTGTATATGTACTATGTGCTTCAGTTCTTTAATGAGTCACTCATATATGTTCTAATTAGACTGCTGTATTATTTGCAACCTGATACATTGATCTCCTATAGGGGGTAAAATCTAGTTGGTTAGAGGTACATTATTTAAATAAATGAGTCTATCTGGTACCATTTTGATTCCCTAATTAAAAAAACCCCCACATTATTTAATGTTTTAGTTTTCTGATGCAGTGGTGACATGTTTAACTCATATGAATACATACTGGCCAAAAAATAATTGTGGGTAGATGAGTAGACTCTGGACATGAAGATATTTCATCTTGCTAGGGACGTTTACACAGTTATCACAAAATGTCAGTAATGTAAGTGTTAAATAGTAGTGAGCTTTCCTTAAATAGCATAGGTCCTTTATTTCATCACAGTATTTTTATTCCTGTAGCAACAACAAAAAAGAATGGATGAATAAAATATGTCTTGCACTTGGACGCATTTTTCCTAACAGGATGGTAAATAACACCAAAATGCTCCTCACCTCCCAAAGTCACACAATATGTCATAAATTTAACGCAGCTGTCAAATAATGGTTTAAAAATCACTTGTCTAACATAACAGGGTGGAGCACCAATATTAACATGGTCTAACAGTTTTCTCTTATTGTCCTGCATGCTTTGCAATTTGAAATTTGTGGAAGTTTCATTCAATATGTTCAAAGTTAAATACATGTAAGGTGGAACATTTCAAAAGCTAAAACAGGTAGTAATGACAATTGAAGCTTTACTCAGTTTGAACAGCTGAACTCTCACCAAAAAAAAAGTAATTACTTAAAACTGTCCCCTTTTTGGAAGGTAAGAAAGTACATACAATATGAAAGATGGCTTCAGGGACACACCGGATTTATAAGTCTAATAAGAGACAGTTCAGCCTAGTCTATAAAACAAAGAATATCTTGAGCTTTTTATGATTTCATGATTAATAGTTCTTGTGGAAGTTGATTTCTTTGCACTGAGGACATGACAAAATGAAACGCATATATCAATAAAAAGGTGTATAAAGTACAAAATAGTATTTAATGTCTTTTGTCTTTAAGTGATAAGACCTAAATACATAATTTAAGCCATGGGACTCATTTTAAAGAAATGTGAGTTAGTAAATCATAGAGACAGAAAAGTCACTGTATAACAGGAACAACCCAAATCCAAGGTATTATGATGTTGGAGCTCTTTTGCTGAGGATGATGAAGAGCTGTATATAAAAATGAATGTTAATGAAGATAGTAAAGAAGTCTTCAGAACATAAAACAGTTATATATCATTGCATTATAATTGTGAACGGTTCCAGAGAGAGGTGAGAAGATTGAGAGTTTGTTTTAATATAATAAAATTTGCAGGATTGAAGGAAAGAACATTTTTGCATATTGAATAACTCCATTCCTGGAGGGCAGGTGTCCAGCACTGTTTGGGAGTTTCCCTTCTCACACTCCCACACAATCTGGAAATGAACAGATGAGTTGAACATGCAAGTAAAACACCAAACTGTGCCGGACACTGGCCCTCAAGGACTAGAGCTGTGCATCTGTGACGTAGTAGAAAACACTTACTGTATGATTGGCAAGGTGGCATAAGCAGTGTTCCCACCCCCTGCTGACATGAAAGTTGACATGAAGACACTTGTTTAACAGTTAATCATTTTGTAAAGATTTACTAACAGTCAGTTATTGGATTGGCTGGATTTGTGGGTTCCTAAAAGCAGTTTAAAAGGGGACAAACAAAAATGTACCAAGAGTAATAAAAACATGGGTTTCTGATCCGTAGTTTGGGTGAATTCAACTGAGGATGAACTTGAATACCAACGTTTAAGCTTATGACTGTTAGGTCTGCAGCACATGGCCCTACCTTCACTTTTTATTGGCCTTCAGTTTTCCCTGTCCTTCTCCTCCACACGGTGTCACTCTACACACAAATCTGTCACCAGAAGAGCAGAGGAGAGAATATCATTACCATGGCAACATGGCAGCCCACTCATAGGCCTACTAAGTAGGTCCCACTGAAAATTGCCTAGATAAGAAATCAAATGAAATATCTTTCTCCGGCTTTGATGCTTGATGGCTGTCGGGTGATATGTATACTTGTAAAACCTCTCACACGGTGATTGGTTTCTCTCTGGAGTGTGGGCGGATCACTGTTATTGCTCTTCTGTAATTCATATTTAGAATGCTCAAGGGATCTTTAGAGTTTATATTTAGATTACATTATGGAGTGATGTCATTGTTTCCATAGATAATCCAAGGTTTTGTGTCTGTGTATATGTATTTCCATGTGTAAAATACTGCAAGGACTTTTTCTCAGCGATAAACTGTTACCCCCCCCCCCCCCCCACACACACACACTCCCCCCACC
>JBBPCZ010000034.1:4851652-4882129 GCA_037974445.1 Brycinus macrolepidotus
CCCACCCACACACACACACACACACACACACACACACACACACACTCAATATATTCATACATTTTAATGTCCGTCATATTTCTAGCAAGTTTGGTAATTCTTTCTTTACATATTGCTTTTTAGTTTCAGGCTAAACTAGGCACACATAATAAACTGAAATAGTGCCATATTTCTTGTCCTTCAGTTTCTTAGGACATTTACAAAACCTTTTTTAATGGATGATGGTGGTCCCAAGAAGGTTAAAAGAGTTTGGGTGTTGATTGTAATGGTGTAACGATTTTCAATGCATTATTAAGGAAATTAATCAAGACCTGTATTGCCAAATGCCTGCAGCTCTCTTCTGAGTATCTCTCATTTACTATCCCTTGTGAAAACGACTGGCAATGATCAAAACTAGCAACTGTGTGCATCCTACCACAGCAAAGAGAGAGGAGAGTGGCGGGACTTATGCTGTTCTTGCTCGAATGACGACTTTTTCCCCAGAAGTCATATAAATTGTGAGGGATGTACATTTTAAGGTTTCTTTTGTCAGAGGGCTCACATGGCAGGCATTTAAAAGTCCTGTTTAAAAACTTTTAGTTGTCTGAGCCAATCTCTCCAAGACTCTAATTAAAACTTAGCAAAATCAAGACATTTTTGACACAAATATTGAAAATAAAATCAGGTCTTGACCACAGAATAGAAAAATTGATTTGATTTGAAGTCTCTTGTTCATTTTGGTTGATATCGATGTCAGTGCGTGGGTTTACTCTTTAGTTTGAGTTCTGACAATTTTAGCATCCATCTAATTATTTTCTTCATTATAAAATTGTGATTTCTTTCTTTTCTGTTTACCTCCAACCGTAGATGGGATGAAGATGAATTCCAAAGTACTTTCTTTGCATGTTTACAGTGTTCATATTTACATCTTATAATCATTAGCATAATATAATGAGGCTTCCATTACTTCTGCATTGCATTACCCATTAAAACTGTGTTCCTCAGCCGCTCCGAGAAGAAGCTGGCACAAGCCTGGACCTCCACAAATTTCTCAGAGCGATGGAGTCACCCGCATTCAGCTCGGCCTCTTCTTTAATTTCTCTAAAAGATCAGAACGTCTTACAGAGGCAGGTTTGGAAGAGGAGATGCAGAGTCAGATACATACATCAGACTTCAGCTGACAGAACGAATTGAATTTTCAAATGAATCACTGCAGCCAAACACTTGGATGTTATTAAATCGGGTCTGATGGCTTAAATCACAGGATATGGTGCGGAATAGGCAGAGAGGCCACTTGATGACTAATTTCACAGTCTCTAGATTGGCAGATGAAATTAAAGTGCCCATATCTTAAAAGAAATCTATTCAATTTCCTCAATTTATTTTCCAATGAAGAGTTTAATATAGTGTGTAAATATTATTACTCACTACTCACACCCTAATCCAAGCTGCCCATTTTGAATTCCAATCTGACGTTATTGTTTTTATGATGCCATAAAAATCAGCGTTTTCATATTGCCACCTATTTAGTACATAGCAGTTTAGCCAAGCTGTAAGGTGTAAGGAGTGTTTCTTTTTGAGTGAGGAACAATGCAGGGCAGCCAGTCAGAACAGAGGTCATTCACATACATCTTGAAGACATGGTAGCAAAAATGGTTTAATGCTATGGAATGAAGAGAGGTTAGAAAATGGTCATTGAAAATATCATTTTGACTGTTCAAGCATTATAAATGGACCCTTAGATGATAAATAAAATGTAGGAAATGTGTAGCATATGGTCCCCTTAAGGCCAAAGTACTGGAGGCCAACTGCCATGTCTCCTGTCTAGTTTCTGTAGCAGCTTGCCAGATTCAGAGGTACAATATGTGCTGTACTGGGGTTCCAGAATGAAAAGCCCCTTGCGACTCTTTACCTCTGAATGATGGAAAAGGGACGAGTCGCGCAAGGCACATCAGTGTAGATGATTGGAGCTCAGGGAACGAATCAGAAGTGGTGTAATAATCAGCACGCCATTCAGAGCTTCACTTGGCAGAGCACAGAATCTATCTCTGAGACATCTCAGGCAGGCTCTGTGTGAAACTAGAACAGGGGCACACTTTTCCGCCGCAGCTTTATTACAGGGTCCGTTTGTACTGGGTCACTCCTGCTGCTGGGTAATTTGAAGTAAAGCCCAGGATGAAAGAGGTAGAAAAGGTAGAAAGTGTTTTTTGTAGCTGTCTGGGGCCTGAATTGCCAGCAAATACAGGTTTGAAGCATGTCCCATTCGACAGCAACCCTTGTGTAAAGAGATCCAAAGAGGTTGGCTTGAAACAAAAGGTATTCGCCCATTCGCATTGCTCTAAACCTCAAAAGCATTTCTTGTGAAGTATAGCTACTGTATTTCAAGGTGTTTTTGAACATTTTTTCGCACACTGGGAGTTTTGTCGTACGCCTTACAGATTCTAGTTCCAGCAGATGAGATCAGGCAGGAGGAGACAAACGGCCAATTCATTGTAAACAGCAAGTCAGTAAACATGTAAATCATGCAGTGCATGAAGAATTCATTACGCATGCTTCTTTTTTATGTGCAGTGAGCTATTTATATCGCAGGGGTAGAAATATGCTCTTCCTTAAGGAATATCTATAAATCTACGATGACGGAGTGGTTTCAACCACCAGATCAGCTTAAATTCTAAGATATGTTAGAACAAATATGCTTAATATTATATAATCGCTGTTGTGTCAAAGTCTTTTTAAAGACTTTTTATCCCAGCGCCAGGTGCATTACATTGCGTGAACATTTATGATGAATGAACCAAAAGAAATGCCCCAAATTACTTAAATATGTATTCATATTTCATTAATATGAAATGTATTTTCACCATGATCTAAAATTTGGCACAACACTATATAAAACTGTTTCATAGTTTATAGGTCAGCAGTAATGACTGAGTAGTGCTTCAAGTGATCGTAAGCTAATAATGAATCTTAGAGATTGAACAGAGAACAAAAACAGAACACACAGGACAGGACTGCAAGAGAGAGTGCAGCCCCCCCCCCCCCCACAACATTGCAATAATTTACAGGACAAGACAACATATAGTGCAGTCGACAGAAGCAGAAACAGTACTAGTGTGAGTGAATACAGTGTTGTGACATGCTGCATTCATCTGTCTGAGCATCTGAGTGGAATGTTAGCATGTTGCTAATCTGGGCAGCCATGTCCGGAAAGCTGACACTGAGCCATGTCTCCATAAAAACAAAAATACCACAGTCTCGGAACTCTGAATTTAAAGGCAAACAGAGCTATGTGTCAACAAAACTAAACCGGCAGTCTTATACAGCTGGTGGTCTGGTGGTTAGTTGCCCCTGTGACTGGAAGGTCATAGGTTTAAATCCCAGTGAAGGACCCTTGAGTAAGGTCCTGTCCCCACACACGGCTCCCCAGGTGTCACGCCGATGGCTGCCCACTGCTTCACTTGGTGAATGGGTTAAATGCAGAAAAATAATTTCACATTGTTCACACTGTGTTCTGTGCTGTGGTGTGTCCAAGTGTGACTATAAGGGGCCACTTTACTTTACTTTATACACCCACTCTATATAGACCCCTCCCCCATGCCTTTATTCAAAATGCAGATGTTGACGGGGCTTCTGAAGTTCAGCTTCTCTCTAAGGAAGACACAGGTGAGGATTTGAATGCTGGTGTGCAAATATTCATTCTCTCTGCTCATTTTAAAATGGGGGTGACAAACAAACAAACCAAAAATTTGCTCTTCAGTGCCAAATCAGTTAAATGTGCTTGTCTTTTATAAAAATAAACTGTGCCTGTGCTGCTTTTATTCCTAGTTATCTTACCATCAGTCTACAGTGTGCAACAGTAATGGGATGCAAAGTGGTCCTTCAGTGCAGAGCTTGGGATGCACACACATACACACAGTGCAACCAAGCAAAGCCACAAATGTACACAAGCATGTGTTCACTTTTCTCTCTCTCTCTCTCTCTCTCTCTCACTCTCTCTGAGTTTAAGTGCTATTGCAGGGCTTGTGCTATAATACAATCATGGCTAAACCGAACATTGTCAATGTTCCCTAATTACCATCCAGCATTTTCCATTTTCTCACTGATTATCCACCTTGACATTCAAAGCACATGAGTTCTACTCTTGACATAATGCTCTTTAGTTAAAGGTGATTTTTCGTTTTAGCTCGACTGCAACAGATGACAGCCGGCTAGGTCCCACTTTCCCATGCTGGGCAAATAAAGAGCTAAGTCTCATTTGCCTCGGCAGACACCTGCAGCTCAGAGACTTTTCTCTGATCTGAGGTCTGTCTCGCACCTAGCAGACGCTGACCTAATGTTCTGGGATTGTTTTAATTATAGCAGTTGAAATCAGAAATGAATCAGCCAGCAGGTTCTAAACAGCAGAGGTGGGTAGTGTAGTCTAAACCCACACTCAGGTAAAATGTAGGCTCAAGTTAAACACTATGCTTGCTTTTAATGAGTGACTCAAGTAAAAGTAAAATTGCATTTCTGCAAAATAGTTTGAGGTAGCAGAACAAAAAACTGCTTAAGACCTCAGGACTAAAAGTGCATCTGTCAGCACAGGAAATAAAGTTTGTTAGATGTTCTTCTGTTTTACGTAAAATAAAAGGACAGACCTCAAAAGTCACAGGTACGACCAATTATGAAGCAGTAAAGATGCCATCACTTCTCTATCAAGCTCTGTCACCCCTTAAATCTCTCTCACACTGTAAACTGTGTCATGATTTTACTTCAGATGCTGAAGGTGAATCTGGTCAGTATTTAAATAACCCAGCTAATCTTTGCCAATTTATTACTGACATTCTTACAATTTTGTTGTTTGTATAAAATACATTTGGATATGCGATATGCTATCTATGTAAAATGCATAATTGCATGTTTTAATAAAAAGAAAATATATAAAATCTCGCCTTTAGATGATGTTAGAATCCCTCAGAATATGCAATGGCAATGGATGTAAGTGCAGGTGTTCTACAAGCTGAGATTTAGGATTCTGTATTTAGAGAAAAACTGTTGTATGAATGGGTGTCAGAACTGCATTACCCAATGAGACCTTGACAACCTATGCCCTTAGTGGTCATTAGCACAAAGGAAATAGGTATATAGTGAGAGAGGGGGGAGGAGCTCAGTCTCCATTAAAATTAAATAAAAAAACAGACTCAAGTGGAAACAAATTGACCATACAAATGAATTCATTTCAGTGGATTTTTAAAAAACTTTTGTATTACACTGTACAAGAAGACATGTTATAGGTAAATACTTAGACAAAAATATAATCATTTCCAGAATGATAACTTTAAAGGAGATTTGGTAGCATTTAATTATGAGTTAATGAGAAAAAAAACATTTTAATTATGACATTTTGGCTCATCTCTTTTGGGCCGTTCACCACAAAAATTTCACATAATGCACAGGGCAGCTGCTGTGTCCACAAAAAACAGAAAAATACTTTTTTTTTTCTTTGACCAACGACATTCTCTAGTGGAACATGAACAAAAATAGATTCCTTTCCATCCTTGAGTAGAAAAAAACATATCAAGAACATGTCATGTCATGATTTGAAAATAGTACATCAAATCCATCAAAGGTTCACTTGAGTGTACTACCAGAAAAAAATTTACTTCACAGGTACATTCTTCTTCATCAAGGACATTTCATTACAGAATAATGATATAATTATATTCCCTATTTAAAAGTACTGAAGACGTACCCTTGAGGATGCCACCCCAGTGATAGTTTAGTGACTTTATTGTCTGACTCTGCTGAACAGCGACCCGGAAAACACAAATCATGGAATGCATGCTGAATGCATAATGCATGCTTCTGCTTTATGTTTAGTGCGGCTATTTATATCCTGTGCTATTTAGAAACACATTAAAAGCCAAAATGGTCTCTTGGTAGAATAAACACTGTGATCATATGTATGTGATTGAAAAGGCTCCGTAAACGGGTGCATATTCGGGTGTTTTGGCTGGAGATAAAAATAGATTCCTTCTGTACAAGAAAAAATCATAGCCATGTGTATGAATGAGCTGTCTATACATGCACGTCTATGTCAGTGTTTGGCTTATGAAAGAACTACCAAAGAATCAGCTTTAAGCTAATGCAAATTCAATGTAACTTTAAAGCATATGGGCAGTTTTGAACATAAAGCCAAAGTAGCTGTGAGAAGTCTTCAGGAGGATTTGAATGTCCATAGTGATTGACTGTATAAGGAACATATTTTTCCTCATGCATAATGCAAGAGAACTGGGGTGATAGTAGATGGCAAATGATCTCTGGTGCTATAATAAAGTGAGGCTACAGGCTTGGTTCTTGGTTCTTTAGAGGGAGCTGACCTCCCTGTAATCTGAATAGATATGAATAGATCATTTGAAGCATAGAGGGCTACAGAAAGACTAAATGTCCATTTCCTCTGTTTTACTTTCCAAAGAGAAACACACTGGCTCTATTTGAGACCTGCCAACTAGACCATGAACTGATCGAGCCAATTTGAGACACCACTGACAGGTGAGGGCAATACCAATCGTGTTTCTACCCCAGTTAGTAGATTGTGTGTGTGTGTGTGTGTGTGTGTACGTGTGTGTGCATGTGATTTTTTCATATCTCTGGTAATCACACTGGACAGTAGTTCTCCCAGTAACAGTTGGTGTGCAATTCAGTCTGCCACATCAGCTATATTCATGTTATGACTGTCAAAATAAAACCTTATATCTCCATAATGGGAACATGTTCTTTTTCAGTGTACATTAGTGATTTTATTCCAGGTAATTTTGGGGCCATCTCTATTACCCATTTTTTATGAGATGTTCACACAAAAAAGAGCAATGCCACCGATGAGTCATTTTGGTTTCTTTCTCTTTAAAGCAGTGGTTTTCCAAGTTGGGTCAGTGTGTACCTAGTGTGCAGTCAGAGTAAAGGTGCCCTATTATCACTCACTATTCTAATGTTGTATGAACTTAGAAGTTCAGCCAGTAGGAACAAGAGATGAGATGCCATAACGTCACTACGCTCATCAATCCTTAATGCTTGAATGCACATGTTTATTCTAATTAGAAAGCAACCATGGACATATGTTTGAAACAGTCATACAGTCATAATCAGACCACAGTTATAGACAGACCAGTTTACTGAGCGAGAAGGATGAGGACTCTATAGCCAAATGAACTGAATTATAGTACATTGACAACAACACTGAGTTTGTTCTGAGAAGATAAAACAGTAGACAAAAGTGTGTCAATAGTCTGAAGCCATTAGCAAACATGGCTGTGAAGCCTGGACAGTTATGGCAGCATCTGGTTATAAAAAATATCAGTATCAGAACTTCAGAATATCAGAATTTTTTAATGGTGAATATAGACTCTGGCTGCAACCAAAGTGATCTATTACTAAAAACAAAAGGCCTCACACAATTGTACATATTTGATTCATGCCAAACATTTGGACCGGGTTGTATTCATAAAGCTAGTGTGTGTGTGTGTGTGTGTGTGTGTGTGTGTGTGTGTGTGGTGGTGGAGGGTCAATGAATTTTTGTCCACAGTATGACATAGGGCTGGGAGTCTATTCCAAAAAGAACTGGTTCTTTGATTCCAGGCATTCAGGAATTGAGAGCTTTGGAGTCGAATGGAGGCATTCAAGTTTGCCCACACTTGCCTGCATGTGGAGTGTGAGATGCCTTCATAGTCTGAAGCCTGTCTAAGGCCTGCCAGGTGGTCTGAAGAATGTATTCTTCCACACTTTGTTTTTTAAGTTAGACAAAGTAGAACACGAAGAACAATGTAAAATTGGCTTCCAACAACATTGCCAGTGCCAAAAGATCTACACCCCTGAAGGAGATGATGGAAGTGAATCGGGCACTATTTAGACAGCTCTTATGAGTCAGCAAAGTTAATTTAGTGTTATCTTTTCTAATTTCCTTGCCCGAGTCAAATATAATTAATCAGTGGTCAACCCTCAGGGTCTTCTAGGTCTTCAAAAAAGGCCTAATAAGTAATATTAAATTGAAAAAAAACATGTCTATTTTTTATTCAAGAGAGTTGGGTTTGTATTTAAATTTGATGAGGCTTGCAGTACTATTCTTATTGAATTATCAGGATTTTGTTGAAAACAAAAAATGATCCAGTCAGTATTTTTTTCTCTGTAGTATCTAAGCAGATAACTAAGAGAGCTCTCTCATTGGTTAGGCATTCAGATCTGGATTGAAGTCATGCTGTGTCAGGTTAACCACTTACATAATTAGGAACTGACAGAGAAATCAGCCAAGCATGTTTAATATCCAAAAGATGGCACCAATTTTGTGATGGAAAACTTTGTAGGCCTGGGACTGTGAATATAAGCAGTAGCCTAATCAGTGGGTTTCTGTCAGATGCCTAATTGTGGCAGATCTATGGCGGCACATTTCTGTTTGACTTATTCTAGAAGAATCGCAAGATAAGATATGTTAGCCTGTTTGTTATACACTTTGAATGAAACAAGGAACGTGTGCTACACACTTCAAATGTCCATTTTTAATTTAGATCTTCAAAAATGTTAATGTACAATAGCCAATAGCTCACTAGTGTACTACTAGAATCTCAAAAGGTTAGCAGAATTACTTATTACCTTTTTACCTGGTTTTGGTATTTATGGTCTAGGTGCAGTAATCATAGTTACCTCTATAATTAATACTGTAGTCTTTACTTTTTCCAGTCCTTTTCGGTGCACAGTTTTGGAATCAAGATTATTGTGTGGAACTGACTCTTGGAATCGACTCTTTTGATTACTGATATTGGGAATCAGAGGGTAGTAGCTTAGTGGGTAAAACACTTGATGACCACAAAGTTGCAGGTTCAAACCCCCACTTTCTGCAGTTGTGTCCTTGATCAAGACACTTGACCCTCAGTTGCTCCAGGGGTACTGTCTCTGTAACTAATGACTGTAAGTCGCTCTTGATAAGGGTGCCCGCCAAATGCTGTAAATGTAATCAGAGTTTACTCCAAAGTTTCTGGAACCAAACAGCAGTACTAGGGGGAGTCCCTGGCTGCATAATGTTTGTGACCCATTTTTGTGTATTTGAATTGAGCGTGAAGAAAATGATGTATAGGTGTAAAGGTGTAAAGGTGTAAAGGTTTTAGACCAATAAAAGGGTTTTGTATAACTGTACGTTCAAACCAAGAACCATTTAGAAGTCTTTATGTTTCAAAGTTTTATGCGAGGCCTCAAGGCTTCAGTTATGAGAAATGGCAGCGCTGATATCCTCATCTTCTAGATAAAGCGATGACAGGTTCCAGTGGACTTTGCTTTATTTTGATCCTTTTTAGCTGTCAGAAGACTGAAGACTCCTCTTCTCGAGGACCCCAGAAGTGTGTATGTGTGCTGTTCCTGTGTGAGTACAGGTGCATCTGTGCATGTACGTGTGCATGTGCTCAGCCTCTGCTTTTTCCCTTTTTGGACTGTTGCTCAAGGGATTCCTTCTGCCACGTTCTGTGGGTGTGACTGACAGCTCTAAAGCTAGAGAGACAGGACTCCCTCAACCATGCTGCAACCAGCTGCTCCCTGCTGCTCTGCATGCCTTCCGCTCAGAGCTGTTCGGCTGGACGGCCCAGCAACGCTACCATCCTACCACTGTGCTCAGACAAAGGACAAACACATCCAGATACTTGTACTACAGACTGCATCTTCATCAAAAGTTTGGGGACATCTACTGGAGCTAAAGCAGACTGTCAGAGATGTTACTAAGTGCTAAAGAAGGGTACTGATTAAAGAATTATTTTACTGCAATACCATTGAATCACTTAAATAGTACAGTTTACACATATAACAAAAAGGATCAGTTATTTTCCACACTCCAGTGAAATAGCAATGTATCAACTGGTTGCTTGTGTAAACAAAACACTTGAGCAAACTGACAGATATAGAAACATATATGCACATAACAATAGCAAATCTATCATAAAGTCGATTATTAAATGATCCAAACACAAGTGTAACCCTTGCCTTTCCCCAGATCTGTCCATGTTATCCAAGATGAAGATACCAGTTCTTGAACACCGTTGTTGGCATGGCAACTACCAGGCCTGTCAGGATGATGACAGGCTTTTTTCTAACAGCCAGTTTACCAAGGAGTGTTTTTGTAT
The DNA here is from genome assembly GCA_037974445.1 of Brycinus macrolepidotus. Taxonomy (NCBI): domain Eukaryota; kingdom Metazoa; phylum Chordata; class Actinopteri; order Characiformes; family Alestidae; genus Brycinus; species Brycinus macrolepidotus. Next base: position 4,861,768 of record JBBPCZ010000034.1, read on the forward strand.
GCCGTCAGATTATAACGGTGAAAGAAATGGAAATCATTCCAAAATATCCAAGGGGTGTGTTTTCAGTAGAAAGGTAGAAAGTAGAAAGGTCTTGCCTGCACAGCTAGAGGGACTGTTGGCAAGAAATTCAGCATACAGATCTAACTGGAAATGAAATGTCAGTTTCTTTTCCAAATATCTTCTAAATGGCCAAGACAATCACGTTTAATGCTGCTCCTTAATCTTATGCAACAACCTTCTTTGACACCGACAGTGCCAGTGGGCACGGCGACTCCCGTTCCTCCTCGACCCAGAGAACTGAGTGGGGGCCATCTGGGCTGGCAGGCCACTCTCATACGGGTCCATATGGTGCCCCAATGCCACAACACACCAGATGCTAAGACCAAAGACATGGCAGCCATGCCCCTCTTTAATGCCCTTGCCTATGACAGCTCGATGCAGATGACAGAGAGTGAGGGGAGCACATGGCTTTGATGATAAGAATAATGACTGTGGTGGTGTAACACCCTGTACGAGGAGATTCATTGGAGTAGGAAACGCACTTAGACACACTTTAACACACTAAGACACTTTCACTGGACTGAAATATAGCGCATCTTTCTTCAAGGACAGAGCTATAAAATGCATGAATAAATAAACAAACACATCAATTTTACAAAAAAAAAAAAAAAAAACCTTGCCACATAACACTTTAACCATAAACATGTTATGGAAGATATCATATGTTGTTGTGAGACGTCCATTAATAGACCAGTGTCCTGTTACCATTCCTGGTAATTTTCATGACAGATACTACAACCTTCGATGTAATGATGTTAAATTAGCATATAAAAAACTGTTATGACATCAAACAGTTGACCTTTTTATGGCATGTTGACATTTTTATGGCATGGTTTTATCAGTGGGGTTTAAGAGAAATGCTACCAAAATTCCTTACAGTGCATATATATCAGAATATGAAATATGTATATATACAGGGAGAGAGAGAGAGAGAGAGAGAGAGAAAGAGAGAGAGAGAGAGAGAGAGAGAGAGTATGAGTATATAGATTTAGCCCCTAAATCATAGTTTAATATGAACCGGTTGCATTTCTGTGCCATAATACATTGTAAATCCACATGTTTTAAACACTCAAAAAATGCCTGATTAATACAGTTTAATATGAATCGGTTGCATTTCTGTGCCATAATACATTGTAAATCCAGATGTTTTAAACACTCAAAAAATGCCTAATTAATACAACGTGTCAAGTAATTACATATTGGGTGTGATATCAAATAGACAGCAGTACTTGGAACTAAAACCCTCTAGACTCCACTGCGTCCTCTGTTGGCCATCTCGTATTTCACTGTGATAGCTGTGGTTTAAATTACAAGTGTATACTAAAAATTAAAGTTATTAATAATTGAAATATGCTCACCCATATTCTGGTTCATATGTCTGCATCTTTCCATCAAAATTAAACGTCTTTCATTGGATAAGGACACACATTCAACAATGCTTCTTTTTGACCCCTAGTTGTTTAACCCAAGTTGGCATCTATGTCCCCTTGTCTGTTTCTTAAATATGAAACAGCTTAACTCAGTCTGTTTTGTGTTCACCACAACTTTATTAATTGAAGTGCTCACCAGCTTGAGAAATGCTCTTTAATAAGCTCCTGTCACACAGCGGCATCCAACTGTGTAAATATCTTAGAGTCTGCTGCTTCCCACGCCTGTATTATAATCTAATGCTATTCCTCCCAAGACTGACACTGTTGGGCCTCAAAAACATGGTATTATTGTACTGTTTGGAAAAAAAAAGTTTGCAGTTTTTTCTAGCAACACTAATTAAGTAGATTTCCTTGGCATCTGGCTATTTTATGTCTTTGACAACAGTTGGTCTACCTCTAGCCCAATTGTAACTTAATTTTTTTTTAATGTATTCCAGTACTGATTAACTGTTAAAATGCCATTTGTAACCTCATCCAAAGGGTTACTTTATTCAAGTAATCTGATTAGTTTTGCTTTTTTTTTTTTTTTTTTTTACAGTTTTATAATTAAGTAAACACAGGAGAAAAAGAACATGATTAATTTTACAAAATGCAAACTGCACTGTTTCATGAAACAATTAAATGTCTGTGCTTTTATATGTGCGTTGAGTACAAAAATTTGAAAATATCAGGACGTATTTTGGTGAAATTATAGTGGAATCCAAATAAGGCATGTGTAAATTACAAATAGCAAAATGGATCAAAATAACAAATTGGTGATGGTCAACAAAATGGTCCAATAGAAAGAAGTGGAACATATCTCTAACAAAAAGTATGGTGGATGCTTTGTGAACATTCTGTGGGTCAGCTAGTAAAGTGTATATGGTCACCATATACACTTTTACACCATCTATAGCTAGTAAAGTGTATATGGTGTACATTGCTACATAGCACAGCAAACCTTAACAAGAACTTGCAGTAATGGCAACCACTTACAAAGTGAAGGTTTAGGTTTTAGACATAAACACATTAAAGAAAATCCCCAGGAGTGATTCTGATGTGACAGTAATCGCCCTATGATTGTAATGCATCTCTAAACTGACTACTGGCTTTCTTCAGTAACTGTTAGAGAATTGTTTTTGTAGCCTTGTTATGCAATGCTCTTACTATGCTATTACTATTCAAGTCTTAATTTCTCCTAAATGAATTATGCAAATGTATAGTTGCAACCAAAATCCAGTCCTAATAGCCCTGGGCAGGAATGACCCCACTTAGTGCTCCTTTACACAGGGCAGCTGGAGCTGTGGCTGATGCTGCTCTGTTGATTAGCTAACAGTATGAGAGGTTTGGATGCTTTTAAAATGTGGCAACCTCCTTTTCATGTCTTTTCCATTATTAGCTCTGGTAGCGCCATGGGAAAGTTATGTGTTCTAGCTGTTCAAACCAGAAAATCCCCTCTTTCTAGTGTTACCAAGGAAACTATTTAGTCACTGTTTTAGCCTTCAGATTTCACTTCTGTGCGAGGACAGAAAAAAAAAAAATACCCAGATTTCCAAGTTTGTGTGTGTAATGCGCCTCATGTAATAGACATAATATAATCTATGAGTTGTTCAAAGATCAAGGAAAGATGAGTGGCAGAACCCCTAGACATCCTCATTATGCTGCTGTTTGGTCCCTGGATGGGTACTAATTACTACTGTACAGTTCCTTTCAAATTTAGCAAAGCCAATTTTGTGGTCTATGAAGGTCTGAAAATGTTTTCAATATATTTAGATAATTATTGGGAAAAGGGCCATGATCTGATGGTGAATGCATTCATTATTTGACGAGTAACTTGGCTCCATAATGACGAATCAACATTTATGAGCATGCAGGATTTATGGACTTATCTGGGGCACTCTTCAAGTATAGGAAAATGGGTCAGAAAACATGAGAGAACTTAGGAGAGTAATAAGACAGTGCCTTTCTGTCCCAGTTGCTTTGTATTCCAGTAGAAAGAAGCTTTTTATGCCAGCAGTGTATAGATCTAGTGCTCATGTGATTGATGTCATGGCTGCTAATTCTTCAAAATTTCTCCAGATCTTAAAAGAGTAAGAATTCACAAATAATTAAGGTTTGGCCTTAATGTTGCAATAATGAAAATGTCATATAACCTAAAAATAGACTCATCAATAAATAATCATAAAAGATGTCTCAGGTGCATGGTGACATTTCATGTGTCCTCTCTTTTGTTGTTTGCGTGTTTTTATTGTTTACTGAGTTTGACCAAAATTCTATGGTAGCTGGTTCAGTGATTTCTGGAGGACCACTTTTTTTGTTTGCAACCTCTTTCGAATTTACCTCTTCATGCTTATCCATCAAAGCCCATTTTCAGGCCGGGAGGTAAAAATATAAGCAGTTTTATATTACTGTGAATAAGCATAACCCCAAGTTTTTATTTTCTACTGGTATTCTTCTATCTATTGGTAAATGGGTTAAAATGTGACTTCTGGTGTGATTGCCCTCAAATGTTGATTGTGAATTTTTGCAGAGCATTTTGTTGATAAAATTTATGAATTTATAGGCAATATCTCATTCTAAGTCTCATGTATGGAAGTTATACCTCCACATACTAATACTGAGGTTCTGACTCAGTTTGCGCCAATATACTTGGAAGAGTTCATGGAGTGTGTGAAACATTTAAAACCTTCCTCTGGCCCTCATGACAGTCTTCTGGCTAGCTTTTTCAAGAAGATTTTTGAATGTATAGATTCAGCACATTCAAGAAATGGTCAGTTTGTCTCTTTCTTCTGGGTGTGTTTCTGGACTGTTTTAAGTTGGCTATTATTCAGCCACTTCTTAAGAAACCTGGTCTGGACCCTAACAATTGTAAAAGTTTTAAACCTACTTCAGAATTGTCATTTATATCAAAGATAGCGGACCTTCGATGCAATGGATCACAGTATTTTGATAGCCAGACTCAGTAATATCTGGTAATATCAGTTGGGATATCTGGTGTGGTGTTAAAATGGTTTTGTTACATTTATCAAATCGTAAATTCTCTGTCAACCAATGACTTTCTCTTCAATTTGTGAACTTACCTGCGGAGTCCCTCAAGGGTCTGTTCTTGGTCCAATTATATTTTTTTTGTATATGCTTCCTCTCGTTTTTTTAATCCAGTGGTTTAATACTGTTTTTCATTTTTAGGTGGACTCAACTGTATCTCTCTATTAAATGTAATGTGTAGTAGTGTGTAGTAGTGATTAAAGACGTTATGATTAAAATGTCATAATGGATGCCATGCAACTTGAATGAAGATAAAACTGAGGTTTTGATCATTGGACCTGAGAAGTTTTAAAGGACTTGCAGGTAGCACTTAGTCTTGCATCTAAGGTGAGGTTGCGTTTAAAAAACTTGGGCATTATTTTTGAATCTCAGTTAAATTATTCTCTACTTGTGAAGAAATTAGTACTTTCTTGTTTCTTTCATAAAAAAAAAAACACTGCAAAAAACAGACATGCCCTATCTTTTCAGGACACAGAAATAATTGTTCATGGGTTTATATTATCTTGCCTGGACTATTGTAATTCATTATTTATGTGTCTTATGTGTCAAAAAACAGCATGGCTTCAATTGGTTCAAAAATGCGACGGCTTGGCTTCTCACTAAGTCTAGACGCTTTGATCATTTTAGTCCAGTGCTGGCCACCCTTCAGTGGCTCCCAATGAAGTTTAGAATAAATTTTAAACTCTTGTTGTTTACCTATCAAGCCCTATATGGTTAGACTCAGGTTTCTAAGGTTCTCTAGTACCAGGTCTTTAAGGTCCTCTAGCCACTTGTGCTCTGAGAACATGGAATACTCTGCTCCGCATATTAGGTAGTCAGACTCTTAGGCCACTTTTAAAAGGTGACTAAAGACACATTTTTATTCCTTAGCTTTTAACAGCAGTGAGTCAGTGTGACTTCTTATATTTGATTGTATTGTTTATTCTGTTTGTATTTTTCTATTTTCATTATATTTTTCTTCTGGTCTTATGTTTTCATGTGTTGTATGCCTTGGAATATGTTCCTTTTCAGAGTTGTTGTAGCCTCTGCTTTGAAAGTGCTATATAAATAAATTTTTACTTACTTACAAGGACTTACTAGGACTGGCTCTTTGTTTACACCCATGTCCTTGTTGACCTTGCTGAGGTAAGATGCAACAAAGCACAGAGAAATCATCTCGGACATTTCCTCTGAGATAAGGAGAAAAGGGGATGCCATAGAAGAGCAAAAGGTTGAGGAAAAAGAGCACTGGGGAATGGGCAACAGTCTGGTGAGCAGGAGAGGAAGAGGCAATACAAGCATCCTTTATTAGGCACAATGTGTGGTCACTGGACAATAAGATGGATGAGTTTATGGCACTAGTCAGATGCAACAAGGAATTTGGTGAGTGCAGTTTGATGTGCTTGTCTAAGACATGGGTGCTTGAGCATATTCCTGACTCCAAGACATGGACATTGCTGTTTTTTTGTGTGTTTGGGCAGACAGTAATGGTGCCTCTTTGGTCACATTATGCTTAAGGAACTATGCTTAAGTTCTGCAGCCTGGACATTGAGCTGGTAGCAGTGGGGCTATGTTCATACTATCTGCCCAGAGAGTTCTCACACATGATCCCCATTGTTTACATTCCTCCATCAGCCAACGCGACAACAGTGTGTGGTGTCATCCACTCTGCAACTGCAAGACTCCAAACAAGGCACCCGGATAATTTCACTCTTATCTCCGAAAACTTTAACCATGTCTTTCTGAACACTTCACTTAGCGCCTTCACACAGCTCGTGGACTGTTCCACCAGATAGAATAAATCACTGGTCTTGTTGGATACTGATGTCAAAGAGCCATACCACCTCTGGGCAGATCTGACAACAACCTGGTACACCTTCTACCCTCCTTCCTACTACTGGTGAAGAGGCAGCCAGCCACTGTCAGAACAGTGAGGAAGTGGTCAAAGGATGCCAGTTCAGCCCTGGATGACTGTATAAAGACTACTTACTGGGAGGCTCTTTATAAGCTACATGGCAAGGACATTAATAGCCTCACAGACTGTGTTACAGAGTACATCAGCTTCTGTACTGATAACATCGTACCAGTAAAATCCATATGCTGCCCAACAACAAGACATTGGTCACAAAAGACATCAAAGCCCTCCTGAATGAGAAGAAGGAAGCATTCGGGTCAGGTGACAGGGAGACAGCCAAGGAGGTACATTGGCTTTTGTCTGTGAAGTTAAAGGAGGGAAGGGACAGCTACAGGAAATAGCTGGAGCAAAAGCTCTAATTCTGACACCCACAGACTGCCCATCAACATCACTTAGGACCAAGTGAGAAAAGAACTATGTAGACTCCATCCTGCCAAGGCGCTGAGCTCAGATGGTATAAGGCCACAAGTGCTAGGCCTCCCAGCTATGTAGAGTACTGCTGAGGATCTTCAACTTGAGCCTCAGTGTCGTGAAAGGATCTGTGCTGGGAAAAATATCATGTCTGGTTCCTGTACCGAAGAAGGCACACCTCAGTGCCTGGACACTTCACCCCTTGCCTAGGCCACCACTAGATCCCCTTCAGTTTGCCTACCAGGCCAAGATTGTAGTGGATGATGCCATCATCTGCCTGCTGCACTGTGCTTACAGCCACCTAGTTAAGCATGGAGGTTCCCTAAGGATCACGTTCTTTGATTTCTCCAGTGCCTTCAGCACCATTCAGCCAGCCTGGCTGGAGAGCAAGCTGTCTGCTATGTAAGTTAATGCTCCCTTAGTCTCATGGATTATCTGACTGAAAGGCCACAGTACGTACAGGTCTGACACAGTGCTGTGTAGTACAGGAGCTCCTCGGGGAACAGTTCTGTCACCGTTCCTGTTCACCCTGTATGCATTTGACTTCAAGTACAGCACAGAGGGCTGCCATCTGCTGAAACTCTCAGATGACTTGGCAATAGTCAGATGTTTTAGGGATGGGGATGACTCAGGAGTGCAGTGGACAGTTTTGTTGACTGTAGTGAGCTGAATCAGTTGCAGCTCAACCTTAACAAAACTAAAGAACTGGTGGCGGACCTGAGAAGATCACAGTCTTCTGTCACTCCCCTGTCCATTAGGGAGGTGAATGTGGAGATTGTTCAGGACTACAAGTACCTTGGTGTGCACATGGACAATAAGCTGGACTGGTCAAAGAACTTTCTGGCCACCTACAAGAGAAGTCAAAGTAGGCTGTACTTCCTATGAAGACTCCGATCTTTTAGAGTCTGTAACGCCATGTTGCGGATGTTCTATGAGCAGGGGTGGCAGCATGAAAAGGGCCTGAATAGGTTCAACAAACTGATCAGGAAATCGGGCTCAGTGATGGGTAAGGAACTTGACAACTTGGATACTGTGACTGAAAGGAGAACATTGTCTTCATTCCATCACGCTGATTATCCACTCCACAGTGTTGTGGTTCAACTGAGAAGTACTTTTAGCTGTAGACTTACTAGCTTAAAGTGCTCCACTGAATGCCACAGAAAAGCCTTCATCCCTTCTGCCATCAGACTCTATAACTCCTCCTCCTGTCACACACCCACACAGTAGTCTGTGCAATAACCTGCTGCTTCTCAGATGTGCAATTTTTAGAGGTGTCATTATCATGTAGTGCAATATCTTTATTATTATGTGCCATAATCTTATCGTGTGCAATATCATTTCTTGTGTCGCTATTATGCGTAATAATGGATTTGGAATAGAGTGCTCCAAACCACTATTTGTGTTAACTAGTAAACTACTTCAGCAGTCATTTTATTTATATATCTATAGTATTTATATCCACCTCTCTTACTGACCACAACATTTTTATATACAGCGTTGTGTATTTGGTACAGAGTATTTTCAGAGTATTTTCTGCAGATTTATTTTGACCTTATATTATATTTTGTATTGTGTTCTTGTCTTTGTGTCTCTTTGTGTCTTTGCAGTTGTAGCATAAGCAGTTTCCTCCAGGATCAATTAAGCTGATTGTGATTCTGATTCTGATATCTTTATTTCACTTTTGAGCTGTGTAGAAATGAGGTGAATTTGGTGATCTGATCAGTTTTCAGCTAAGCAGTGACTAATCTTTTGGTCTTTAAATTACAGAGACGTTTTTGACATTTTTCTAAATCTATCTAAACCTTTTACACCAAAACACTTTAATTTTATGTCTAATGTGGGTGCAACTGACCCTTCCATGCTTTGCCACATTTTCCATCACACATGTTAGCACAGTTGCGCAAAAAAAATGTGTCCTACCACTGATCTAACACTGTGACCGGTCTCAGACATTTAAATGAAAGGCTCCAAATTTAGATGTTGTGACAAAAATTCCCCCTGTTTGGAACTATTGCTACAGTTACTGAGAACCCAGGACACCGCCTTCAAATCAGGTGATAAGGCTGCCCTGAGAACAGCAAGGGCCAACTTGCCCTGGGCCAACAGAGTTGCGAAGTGTGCTCTGAAAATCCACAGCCACTTCCAGAACACTGGGGGGTGTAGGGTGGCAGGGCATCCAGACCATCAACTACAGGACATCTTCACCAGCGTGTGATGGTGAGGCCTTCCTTCCAGATGTGCTGAATCACTTCTATGAATGGTTTGAACCATAAAATACATGGCAGCGAGTAGGATCACCCTGCCCCCAATGACCAGGTGCTCTGTCCGACCATGGCTGATGTGAGGAAAACTGCATGGAGTCAGCCCACGGAAGGCTGCTAGACCAGACAACATTCCTGGTCATGTGCTCAGAGGATGCCCAGACCCAGATGTTCTCACAGACATCTTCAGTATCTCTATGGACCACCGCCATTCCATTCCACCATCATCCCTTTGCCAAAGAAGTGATCGGTGTCATGCCTCAATGACTATCTTCCTGTCACACTAACACCCATCATCATAAAGTGCTATGAGAGGCTTGTTATGAGGCACATAAAATCACAGATGCCCCCCTCACTGGACCACCTGGACAAAAAGGACACTTACGTGAGAATGCTGTTCATAGACTTTAGTTCAGTATTTAACATCATTATTCTGATTGGGAAGCCGAGACAACTGAGCCTGGATCCTGGACTACCTGACTGGGAGACTTCAGTTAGTTAGGATTGGGAGCAACATCTCTTGCCACCACACTGAGCACAGGGGCCGCCCGGGGCTGTGTGCTCAGCCCTCTGCTGTTCTCGCTGCTGACCGATGACTGTGCAGTGATGCATAACTCAAACCACATCATCAAGTTTGCCGATGACATAGTCTTGGTGGGTTTAACCAATGGGGATGATGAGGTGGCGTACAGAGAGGGGGTGCGACGACTCAGGGATAAGTATAGAGCCAACAACCTGTCCCAGAATGTAGACAAAACAAAACAAAACTGAATGTGTTTTTGTTCTTGTGCTGGACCATGGTACTGGAGGAACATCGTTCAATGTATATGGCTGAAATGTCAATAAACCCACTTAACTTGACTTGACTTTAGTTTCTCATTAGCATGAATGAAATTTTTGCCAATGTCCTGTATAGCATGTTCAACCTAGCAACAGTTGCTATGAAACAAACAGTGTGGGCAGAGCATGTATGGGGTAATTAAAGGTGAATCAACAATTTTTATACATTTATCTTCCCAAGTGTGTGTGTGTGTGTCTGTGTGTGTGTGTGTGTGTGTATTTGCTATTGTACTTCTGTTCTAAACAAGATAAAACAAGATAAACACAAAGTACACATAGAAGTAAAATAAACAAATAAAACAGGAAGATAATAATATAATACAGTATAATATAATGTAATATAATCAGAGAACATATATAGGATGTATACAGTATATGTGTTTGCTTATACTGTTTTTAATAAAAGTGTTGCAGAAATGTATATCCAATTTTCCAATCATAGATCCTATTATTTGCAGTAGTCATACATTTAATGTGTTCATTTACATTTAATGTGTACATCATACATTTAACGGTTAATGTGTCCACAGACTGTCGGTGCAGTGTTACGGTGTTACATAGTATATTATTTCTGTTTTACATTCTGTATGACCAGGTTTGAGCTTACGATCTCGAAAAGTTTAGTCCCACAGTACCAGACAGCACCCACAACACTGTAGTGTTTCTGCTAGTTTCAATAGATTGTTTTGTGCACTTATGCTAATGACTTTTAGCCACATGCGTGTATGTAAGTCTCTCTGGCAGAGGTAAATATGCTCCGTGATGTGGAGTGTGAAGTGAAAAAGGACATGAGGCTTCTACAATCCCCTACAGAGCCCTGCATGACACACCTGACATCTGCTGCTCTGCACCATCGCTTCAACAGCCTCTAAACACATAACCCTTAACAGTCCCACTTACTGGCAGCAATAACAGAAGCACGGTGTACTTATGAATGCCTGAAAATGTAAACAAATGTTAATGTTTCCATTTTCATTTTATCTAACATTATAAAAGTACAATAGTTTAGAGTTAGTGGAATAGTGCAGTTTTGCCTTCAAACTGTCTTCTTAGAACAGAGTCACTAAAATGAAGAGAAAAAGCTCTGCTTTGTAGTACCATGATCTTACATGCTGGCACTGGAGGCCCAGTGTCAAGAGTGGACATACACCTAAGAAGATGCCCCCCCCCTCCATTTCAAATTTGAGTTATTGCAGTGCAACAAGGTGGCAAAATGCAACATGGAGATGCAACAAAGCATACGCGTTCTCATAAACATTCTATTATTTATGATATTTGATCTATCTGCCTTGTTTATAGTGTTAAATTAGTGCCAGTCAACAACCCAGTCCAGCAATTTCATGTCATACATCACTCTCCCCCGCCCTCCAGCTCCAGTCGCATTAGTAATATGTGCCAGAATTTAATACAGTCATTAGTTTTCTTCATTCAATTTTCATTTTAAGTATTGTGAGAATGTTCTATAGTTTTCAGTCTTACTTTGTTGAATATTTTGTGAACAATGAGCCCTGAGTCATCTATCCACTGTATTATTACATCTCTACTAAGAATCACAAAATACTGTATCTAATATAAGAATATAAGGAATCTAAGGTTTGCAATTACCTGACTTGCCACTTATATGGTGGCCATGCCTGAGGATCTAGACTGTGTGTGGTATGATGCTCTACTTGGCAAATAACATTGCACACTTCACAGTGGCCACAGAAGGCATGGGGGGGGGGGGGGTTCATAGTGGTCCGCTGGAAACAGAACTGATTAGGTTTGACTGAGCTGAAAAAGCGGATAGGATGAGGACCTTAAGTCAGTGAACTGCAAAAGCTTTACACCTGCTCTTTTGGTCCTGCATTGCAAGAGAAAAACACACACAGGCAGATGGAGGTGGGGTGGGGATTTGTGTGTGGTGGGGGGCATACGAATGACAGCACGAATGTGAAAGCAGTTACAGACAGCTCGACGTATCCAACTGGAATCTGTTTGAGATTACTCACTCGCTCGCACTCTCAGTCCATCTGAGGCACCAAACAGTCATCAGATGTGTCTCTGCTAAGATTCTTCACACATTACAGATGATTGAATTCTGAAATTTAAGCATTGGCCAGTTCAAACTTGCACAATTACAGTTTCTGTTGCTCCAGTGCAGTGGTTGACTGCAGTGAAAGTACTTGAATACAAATATTCATTATACCCCACTTCTAGTCCACATCACTGAATTTATCGCCCCTGTCACATACTGCATTATTTTGTATACCTTTCCACACCCACCAGTTGCCCATTGCATTTTGTGAAAATCTCAAGGTCAATGGACCAATTGAACTGATTAAATTGATTTATTTCTTACAAAGTTATTATTTTGAGATATGGGGTTGACAGTGTCTGCAGTCACATGCAAATAGCACCAATTACATGTCTTGTTGATTTTCTAAGTGAAAATAAATTCACATCCAATTCACACTTCTGCATTTTATACTACTGTGTAATGGTTGAATGTAACATAACATGAATTGTGGCCTGTGCAAAAGTTATATTTTATTTCTTACTTTTAGACAAAATGCCATATTTAAGTGTGTGCTCTTTAGAGAATGGGATTTGCTTTTACTTCGAAAACTTTTGCATACAGTTGTGCCTCTGCCCCTCTTTTTGGGCATTCTGACATTGGTCAGTTTAAGCTTTAAATTTAAACACGATTGCTATTATATAGTCAATTCAATAATTGCTCAGTGGTTAAAGGAATAATACAATTACTGAGATGTAAGCAGTCTTTCAGAGTGTTGAGATACTAAATTTATTATTCCAGGTCAAAATTATTCACAGTGGTGATGGTAGGGACCCAGACATTCAAAATGTATATTGTCTCTAAAGGCTACATATGAAGAAGTTATTAAAGTGGCTATTTTTGTCACACGTGAACACACCACAGCACAGCACACAGTGTGAACAGTGTGAAATTCTTCTATGCGTTTAACCCATTCACCAAGTGAAGCAGTGGGCAGCTGACAATGGTGCTTGGGGAGCAGTGTGTGGGGACAGTACCTTGCTCAAGGGTACCTCAGTGGTGCCACTGGCAGTCCTGTGATTTGAACCCATGACCCTCCAATCACAGGGGCAACTCTGTACATGGAATTGCTATGACTACACTGCCTGACACCTGAGTTTTACCTTTTTTTCTCGATTTACCACTTTTTTTCCATTATCAACATTACATACAAAACGTCAGAAGACACATGTAGGTTCACTGGTCATTTTGAATGGTGAAACAGTTGTATAGACATCCCACCCCTGGTTCCTAGCCCCACCACGGTAAAAAAAAAAAAAAAAAAAAAAAGTGGTGTCGGTAAGTTTCTCTATGATACATCATTTCACTTGAAAGCACTGTAAATGCAGAAAATTTGAAAGATTTGTTGTCTTTCTCTTAAATGCAGGAGCCACTTAGACAAAAAACAATGAAATGTAAACCCCTTAGGACTGCCTATCTCTGTCTACATGTGCACAGAGACCAGAAAAGAGCAGACTGAGCAATAAGTAAAATGTGTTCATTCTGACAAAGAAACAGGCTTGCACACAGCCCATGAGACTAGAGCCCAGGCCGCACTGTGAAGCCTTGAGGCTCAGTGTGTAGTGCTGGAGTGATCTGATAAAGAGATGTGTGGTGTAACAGCTTTTCGCGGGATTTTGTGAAGCTTTAGCGAAAATCGCCCTCACACCATCTTACCTCCGGGCAACAGCTTTCTCCATTCAGCACCTCCCTGTTTGTTTCGTCTTCCTCCGCTGGATATTGCGTGAACTTTTTAACAGGAAAACACAGAAGGGAAACATGCAGTACATAAGTAAGTGTATTTTTGTCCTCGTCTATTGAGGATAACAATGTTGAGTTGTCACACATGTATTAGCGCTTCACGCTAATACAGAAACATCTTGCAGACTCACACTCTGAAATCTCTTTCGAGGCTGCCGGTTAGTCCAAAGAGTTCATTATTACACTGAAGCTCTAGAGGAAACACCGAAGCTGCCAGATGAAATGAGTCTGAAAGATGAAGTCGATGAGAGCCTCAAGATCAAAACGTGGATGTAGGACTGAGGCTGCCGTTTAATGGAAAACCGTAATAGATCTATTTACAGCTTTGATGCCCACACTATCCATAGGCCACACCAGACGCAGAGTATCATTCCTGACTAATGTGCTCACATTTGCACTTGGGGATGCTAAATTGTGCAATTACCTGTGTGACTGTAATATAGGTGCTCTCAAGGTGCGCTGCTGCCATCTCATAGCACAGCGGAAGGTATGAACAGGATGGATTACTGCCATGCAGATGTGCTCTGAATTAGCAGGGTGAGTGCCTATTTATTTTGCGCTACAAAAAAAAAAAGTAATAACAGTGCCACTGAGGAGACATTTACAGGTGCTTTTAGGAGCCCTAGTTAAAGCATAGAGTGGATAGTGATGTTATTTGCTCAAGCAAATACATAAACATACACATGACGTTAAAGGCGATGCACTGAATTTACTTGATTCAAATGTGTATGTCATTTCCACATGAATAAAACCCATTTTTGTGTTTCAGGCAACAGTTACGCAGATCCAACACATCATGTGGAAATTACACACGCACACACACAAGCGCGCGCACACACACACACACACACACACACATATATATAATACAGTGAGAGAAAATGAGAGAGACTAGAACAGGCTAATGCATTCAAAGAGATAAAGAAACAAAGAGTAGAAAGGGGTCGATGCCAAAAAGAAAAAAAAGTCAATTTCCTGTCATAGCTGGGCCAAGAGAAGGATCTCCTCAGAGCAGAATCTGATGGATTACACGCCTGAGAGCCTGTAAAATAATCTTTGACACCTTCTCCTCTACAAGACTTCGCTAACACTGTAGGCAAATTGTGAGAATAGGACGACTTATATCGCACCATCACACTGGTCAAATCTCTAAGCTCAGCCAGCCGAGCATTTCTCATTGAGACATGTTGCTATAGTCTTCTACTGAATCGCTAAAAACAAATCGCATTTCTTTCAGAGCCAAACAATAGACTTTGAGGCCTATCCTCAGCAGTCAGAGTGAGGGATTATCTTTTTTTCTGTGACTGCATGATTCATTTTGTTGGATATAAATAAAAGCTAGTTTGATACAATTATGGTAATGGGTATGCTTTGGCATGAGGCACTCCCAGCAGAACTGTTACGTCATGTTCTTAAGGAGATGGTTTCGATCGAAGACAAAGAGCCTTAATCTCGTTGTCTCTCAGGGAGTCCTGCCATAGCAGCCACTGTGTGGGCATGCGGTGTCTCACTGGAAAATAAGTGAAAAGAAATGCACAAATGGGAGGGACGTGTAATGCCTCTTGCCCTCGTATCCTTTCCCAGCCTGGCTGCTTTTTATCTTCCTAGTGTATATACTCTTGAGGCGGACTGCGGGCCAGGACTGAGTGGTAAACATCCTCAGGGAGTTGTCTCAGTGGTTGACAGCTCTGTGGACAGATTCAGTCTTGAACGATGCTGAATTTAGACGAGGTTACACTTGAGAGCCGTCAGCTTACCGTGGCTGGTGATTTCAATCCCATTTTGGACCTCTTGCTCGCTGCCACAATTCTGTTTCATTAAACCACATGGGTAAACACAGCCACTCAATCTACGCCCCTGCGAAGGTGTCAGTCTCTGCAGCATAGCAATGCCTTGTAACTGCACCCAGCATACCAGAGTTGGAGATTGATACACAGCGCACGATTCCGAATGATTATATCACTTACTGCCAGCAGAACAGAGTAATATGTCCATTAACCTCCTATAAGGTGTAAGATAGGGTCAGATGGATGTTGGTAACATAGGAAAAAGGGTGATGGAGTCGTGCTATAATCTATTAAAAGGAAAATAACTCCAGTTACAACAATTTTTCTGCCTGTCACTGTAAAGGAAATCTTTCTCAGTTGGCTAGTAAAGGAACATAAATTCATGCGGCTTTATGGAACTCAAGGCTCCCCGTATCTTTTTAAAAAAATGGAGAACCCAAGACATGTTTGATGTCCAAATGTAGCTTCTTAAATTTAGCACTGGAGTTACAAGGCTATTTTTATTTCTTCCTGTGGTGGAATGGAGGACAAATGGGGACCATCTGAAGGTCCCTGAGGACCAGTTTAAGACATTTGAGAAATGAATGCTTATTTAACCATTTAGAATGAAAAGAAATAATCTAATGATGCATATTAAGTTTACATTTTTTATAATTTCTCAGCTTTCCTGTAATGAATTAAAGAAAAAAAACAATCTAGAGGTGAAAAGGTTTTTGTGTTGAAGTGGATTCTCAACTCTCAGTCCCCACAACCCCATAAAGAACACCTTACACATTATACGCAATTGTTTGCTAAAATTATTTAAGCTGGAATCCAGCAGGGCACATTTCCTGCATTGGGCTTTTACTGTTCTCCTAGCTTGTCTGGTCTTACTATATTCGCACTGTATTTTTACTCAGTGAATTAAGGGCAACAAGGAGAACTCTATTTAATTAAGTTTTTCTTTCCAAGCACCTCAACTTGAAAGACAGCAGGTGGGTTTGACTTTAGTTTTCTAATTCACTGCTTATGAAGAGAAAACTATCTTCCAGATGAACCCCTGATAGTCATGTGTAATGGCCATATAGGAGTGTTATATAGCCCCATCTTCCACCTCCATATCACATGTACCCAATCAGCTCATTAATTCTTTATAAATCACACATTTTTATACATTCTAGCTGCAACCTTTGTAAATCTTTACCATTTCTATGTGTACATTACTGAATTTCCCTGTTATCAATTTTTGTCTTTGTTCAGGAATTATATCTGTATTCTATCTGTACTCATGGATTTGTTTGTTAAGGCCCTTATGTTTAGCTTGTCATACCGTTAAAAGCCTGTCAAACTGTGCTTTTAACATAATGTACTGTAGAAATGGAACGACTTGGCAAAAGCTTTTCGTCATCAACCAAACCACTCAGAAAAGAATTCTGAGAATCACTCATTTAAACATGAAAATGCATTAGTGGCTGATGTAGAGCAGATTTAGGGTTTTGTGGTGTCTTCCCGTGCTGCCAATGTTTCAACACTGATCTTTTCTCCTCTGCTAGTCATAAACGAAGAGCTGGCTGACTTTCTCTTTTCATGAACTGTGTGATTAGGTTCTGCTACTTTTCACCCTTCCCTGAATCACGAACCAGATTTGAAGTGACTCATTTGGACAATCTGCATGCAAATTATCTGTCATTTTGAATATTTATTTCTTGCCTGTAATATGGCAGGCCTTTATTCAAATCTCAATTTGGGGAAAATAATTGGGAGAGCTGAAACAAGAAAAACGATTCTGCCAGAGTGGAAAATTGTACCTCATGCATCAACCTGTGTCCATGTTGGGAATAGGGGTGGTGGTGGGGGCAGAAGGAGTAACGTGTACAGCAATTACTCCCTAATTATAATTAAAACCCTTTGATCCGAACTTTTCTGGTTTTGCTGACTCAAAGTTAAGTTCCTTAATTTGAGGATTTAAGTAAAGTTCTATTGTCACTAAAGTAATTGTTGCCATGTCCACAATTACTTATTTTGATTTAAAAGTGAAGTAAATCAGATTGCAGTCATTTGAATCTGTCCTGCTATGATGGTTATAATAGAATATGTCAGGTAACATCTATATATTCGTCCATTGTCCAGGTACTAGACTGCCTATCCCAGTAGCCACAGGGTGTAAGGCGAAGAAATACCCTGGACATGCCGTTCGCCAGTCCATCAAAGGGCAGACACACACACACACAGGGTTCAAGTTCAAGTTTCAAGTTTATTTATATAGCACATTATCATACACAGAAGGTCATTCAATGTGCTTTACAGAAATGGAAAATAAAATAAGAATGAATAAAAAAGAAGATCGAAGAAAATAAAACAAGATAATGACAGGAATAAAAGAAATGAAAGAATACATAAAAGAAAATTAAAAGTGCAAATATTTAAAAGAAGGCAGAGGAGAATAGGGGGCATTTGGCTGATGCTCTTATCCAGACTTACAGTCATTAGTTACAGGGACAGTCCTCCCTGGAGCAACTGAGGGTTAAGTGTCTTGCTCAAGGACACAATGGTAGAAAGTGGGGGATTTGAACCTGTGACTTTGTGGTCATCAGGTTCATAGGCAAGTGTTTTACCCACTAGGCTACTACCACCCTTACTACAGTCACACCTAGGGGCAATTTTGCATTTTCATTTCACCTCAAGTGGATGTCTTTGGGACTGCGGGAGGAAACTGGAGCACCCAGACAGGACGCAGACAGAAAGAACCAAACTAAGGACCTTCTTGCTGTGAGTGCTAATAACTTCTCCACTATGCTGTCCAGGTCAAATAATAAATGTATTACACTGGAAATTGTCAAGTGTGCCATAGCCTCCACCAGACTTACTCTGTTGTTTGGTATTGCAGAAAGAACGACAACTAACCTGATACTCCCGTCTGGGCTTTAAGATACTGAAAGAAACGGGAAAGTTTAAGTAAATGCAATAATGCATTTACTTTAATTATAACTCTTTGTAATATTGCAAGCTATATAATACCTCTGAAATGGTGAGAATAATTGCTCCAAATGTTACCACATTTAAAACTGAGCAGGACTAACAAGACATTAAATATTATAATTATTGTTTTATATTGTTTAATAAAAAGCATTTACATATATTGCCACATGAGACAATGTTTACTCTCTGTTGTGATTAATAACATCATTATGCACTTTTCTGAGTATAACATGGGTACTGATATCACCAACAAATAGATTTATATAAATTATGCTGCTCTTGGGGATCAGTGAGATAAGCCGTTCAATGCAGTACTGTTCAGTGGTGTATATGCATAACAATGAAACTGGACCTAACTGAGCTGAATTTAATCAAACTAAACACACTGAAGTCAGAAGTTGAGCCAGACAGCTGGCTTCGGAATGAGACTGGGTCTAATTTGGTGATGGCAGTCTACTGGTTCCAAGTGCATAGACTGTAAACAAACTTTTTCTTAATTACATTTGAATATTTATACTCAATCAATTAGTGTGACAGTTGCCTGGGTCAGTCTAAGCCTGTCGACAGTCATTAACATGTCTGTCTAGCACGATTTGGCATTGATTGATGTTCACTTAATGTTTTGGGAAACGGTGTTTATAATATCTGCAGATGCATTAATCCTAATTTCCAGACGACCTTATCACAGGAAACTGAATGGCATCAGCTTTGACCTTCAAGCATGAATGGCTTGGTTGGTACTGTACATCCTTTGCTTGTTTGATGATCATGTGTCTTTCATCAGATTTCCTAAAGCTACCAAAAATAAATAATCGACTGACTGGAGCAATTAACATCAGCCGCTGAAGCTTGTCAGCTTAGTGGTGCCACCGAGAAAAGCCCAACTCTAATCATACTTTCATTCTCATGGAGTTTAAGCCAAGTAAACTGTCACAAATTAATCTAGCTACATTTAATTATCATGCTCGATAGAGCAGCGGCCAGCGGCACAAGTACTGCACTTTCCATTTCATTTAGCTTTACATTAAACCAACAAATTAAAATGGATACGTGGCTGGGAGGTAGGTAGCATGGTGGTCAGTGGAATGTGATTTTAATGTGGTCATTTCAACATGCAGCTGGTAACCCACATGTACTAGGGTAATAGGGTTAAACATTGATACTGAAGGACTGGAAACATTACGTAGGAACAAACATGGATTTTTGTCATGTGTTCTGAAAATAACTTTCCGCAAAAACACTTGGTGACAAATCTAAACTCATGGAAAACAAAAAACGACCATAAACAATCATTTACTTGCCGCATGCATCTCTGCTACAAATGCCAAACAGTTCCCTTTGAACTGGAGATAGAGACAACCAGCTGACAGCAAAGTTTGAGTCACTTTTGAAGCCAGACGGGGAGATCTGTTATACTGCTGACATCTTAAGAGCTTGGCATCTATCAAATGCATGGAAATAAACTCCCCCATTTCCAGGCACCAGCTGATGCTCCGAACAACAATCTGTTTATTGCAGCCCTAAGAGGGGCAACGCTAGGCCTGTACCGAGCCTCTGCTGTGCCTACTCATTGGTATAATGAGGGAGAGTTTCACATGTTGTGAGAACCGCAGTCTTTGCTTTGTCAGGGACTGTATAAGAAGTTTTAAAAATAGTCCACCTGAAGCAGCCAGCTGTGTGTTCCTGACATTTACGCAGAGAAAGAACAGTTCACTTATGCATGCTAACTAACCCGGCTCAGTCTGATGCATATGATGATGTCCTTGTAATTGGATGCCTGATTAAAAATTGAGCTTCTCCGTTTGGGGAATAAGTAACTGTAAGCCACATGTCCGTTCTTTGCAAGCCCTTAGCTGATGAATCAGAGCTTTTGAAAACTCCTTGTACAATATCTGCAAGGA
>JBBPCZ010000034.1:4895900-4915832 GCA_037974445.1 Brycinus macrolepidotus
GAAGAATGTCAGATTTGGCATGAGATTTCTTTCTTGAGCGTGAGAGCGTGAGATTGAGGCTGAATGCGTGACTGTCAAGCCAGATGCGTGAGAGTTTGCAACCCTGGGCTCCTGAAGTGTCTTCAGGAATAACTAGCCTAGCATTTTCCACATTTGCTTTATTTGTGCACTGTACATTGTTATCTTGCACACAGCCTTTACCTGAGCATTTGTTCTACAGGGAGTACAGTTTGAAATGTATTTCCATTTAATCCTGATAAATACCTCAGTAAATACCTCAGTATACTAATCAATGCCTTAGTAAATCCTCAATTAACAGAAGGCCAACTGATCCTCTATCCTAAAATTTAAAGAGATTCATACCAAAACACACAATATATGAGAACATTTTCTTTCTCTAATAATGTTGCTTAATGGCGAATTAATCAGGAAATCTCCTGTGTTTGTAAAGATCACTCTCAACAACTTCGATCACTGGCAAACACTGATGATCATGTATTTAAATGCATTTTGAAAGCAAACCCTTTTCTTTAAACGGACTTTGAAAGCAAACTCACTTCTGCTTTACACCTAAGAAAGTGTTAGTCTCTGATATAACCCCAATCTTAAAAAAAAACAAAACACATTATCATACACTTAAATGTGTTAGACAAGGGACTCCCTTGCAGATGAAAACAGCTAGAACTGTGAAGCAAGGAAACATTAGAAGTGTACTTACTGACTGAAGCGAAATTAGTAAAGTAAATTAACATTATACTATTAAATACAGTTTCCCAGAACTAAATCAATAGACACACACACACACACACACAATAACTTGCATCAAGCCCCATGCATTAGTCACGGTGAACAACTATTTGGCCTTGTACCATATAGCTAAAGGGTACCATACTGCCAGACTGACTCACATCTGAACTGCACTGCCCCACATTTCAGGACCTTTGCAACATGCGCACTGGACGGCTGCAACACCATAATAAATGAAACACTAACATTTATGATTATCATACTACTTTAATAGTCAGAGGTTTACCAGTGCTGTCCCATAACACCATACATAAGAAAACAATGAAGGGCAGGGAAACAAGTATTCAGATACTTTTGTTTTTCTTATTTAATGTGTATATATCATCTTCAAATTTGCACACATATCTTTTGACTTTGCACTTCAATGAAAATGATAGGGAAATAAGTATTCAGACCCAATCTTCATAATATTATTTACTGCATTGTCAAACAACATGCAAATGGACAAAGCTACAGAGCCCTAGAAAACCTTAAACATCTCTTTCAGTACACCCGGTGCAATAATATGCAAGTGAAAAGTTTATGGAACTTCAACTAATCATAATGGCATGCAATGCAAGATTTCACAAGGCCCTCTCAGACTCATGATAAAGAAGGTAAGAGAGAAGCCAGTAAATACTTAAAAAGAGTTGCAGAAGAACAGTTACACAGAGAACAATAAGCAATGAACTGAACTACAGCCCATGCAAAACTCTGCCCAAAAGGAAGCATGTCCAGTGATGCACATCTAAAATGTGCACACAAGCATTTAGACAAATTAGAACTTCTTGGGACAATGTACTTTGGTCAAACAAAACAAAAATAGAGATCTTTTTCAATAATTCAGCATGTTGTGTTTGGAGAAAGAAAGGTTGCGTGAATGATCATAAGAACACAATACCCATCGTGAAGTAAGGAGGTGACCGCATCATAATAGGGGGCTCTTTCTCTGTAAACAGTGTTACATGTCACAGCAGGAAACCTGAATGGAGTAATGTACCAGGAAATACTAGAGGAGAGTTTAATATCATCAGTCAAGGAAAAGGAAAAGAGGATGAATCGACAAATCAACGAGCCCAATCGTGCAACTAAAATAACTCAAGACTGGTTTCTAGGAAAGGTGAAGGGGATTGAATGGCCTAGCCAATCTTCTGACTTCAGTTCTACTGAAAATTTATTAAGGTGCATGTCCCTCAGAGGGACCTTCATAACCTTGGGGAATTGAAGACGGTTTGCCAAGAGGAATGCGCTCAAATTAAACCACAATGCTCTAAAACGCTAATCAGTTCTTACCACAGACTTCTCAAAGCTGTACAAAAGTACAAAAGCCGGTGGTGTGTGTCGAGGATGTATGCACTGGAGGTTTATGAAATAATTAGAACTAAAGTGCCTCAATACGTGTTTCTCCTCACAGTATGTACTACTATTTAAAAGTTTCTTTTATATAATGTGTATATGAAAAAGATGCGTAGCTTTTGGTGCAGCTTTTATTGTAAAGTTATAATCCAATTGCTTCAAATTAATCTAATATTGAAGCACAAAACCTGATGAGAAATTACTGTCAGTTGATAATTGGAGCATATCATACATCATTTATTAAAAAACAACTATTAATATGACCAGTGATTCCAGACTTTTATATATCCATATTTACACACCATGTGACCTATGCAGCTATCATTCACGCTTCACTTTGTTATTGATGCTGTAAAAGGTGAAACACATAAAGAGTGACCCAGATTTCAGATTGAAGGAGTAACAGGGTTGTGGATGGATATTAGTTCCAGAGCCCAAGGTGAGGTTCTAACTCATCTGAAGCTGGCTGCCATTCACCTAGGCTGGCTGAGCCGAGCGTTGACACTGAATAATCGCAGACAGTAAAAATCAGGAGAGGAGTCTACCACTGAAGTGCAGGGACAGCAGATAAGAGAGAGTGAGAGAATGAAAGGGACGAAGACAGCTGGAAAACTGCCAGAGCAGTTCTGGGCAGAAAGTGTGGAGATGGGAGTGAAAGACAAAATGAAAGCAAAAGAGAGAACCTGAGAAAAGTATAGTGGAGAAATAAAATAAGCTGAGAGAAAGAGAGGGAAAGAAGGGTGTGTGTGTGTGTGTGTGCGCGCGCGCGCGCTCGTGTGTGAGAGAGAGAGAGAGAGACTCATCTCCTGGACCTTGCCCGCTAAGTGGCACAAAGCGGAGGGAATCTCCACGGTAACCGGATAGAGTTCTTCACCTGAACCTCTGAATCCCATAATTCCTTCTCAAACTCTTATTAATTCCCTCATTTTGCCAGTTAAAGGCCTCAGCCTGGCATAAGGAACCTGGGAATACTTGAAAATGCTTTGTCAATAAAGCTAAATATTTGGATATACTTTTTGTTATAATAGGGGTGTAAGGAGGACCTTATGGATCACCAAATACGAAAATAAAAAAATAAAAAAAGAAAACTACATTTGGTACCTTAAAAAAAAAAATCTAAATTACAGTATAATGTTTCTTTACTCACTACTGTCATGTCTCACCTAACGTATGGTTAAATAACACTACGAAGAAAAGGGTAGAATGAAAAAAAAAAACTTCCAATCTGAAAACTGTCTTTAATAAATAGTCATTGATTATGTAATTAATATCATTAGTGCTTTGTCTCAACCAAGCTAATTCTCTTATGTAGGTTCATGAGTAAAGCTATTTTATAAGTTATTAAATCTATAAGTCACTGGCGCAAAAGTGTTTAGGTAGCAAAAAGGAATAAAGACATTAGGTTGCTTGGTACCCAGGGATCTCCCTCCCCCACACACGTTTTGGGTCCCAGTGCAATTGCTTTGTCTGCATGGTAGTAACACCCCTTACTACCCAAAAGATTTTACATCCATGGTCTTACAATTCTTTCTCAGCCAAGCCTCTATATCTACAATTCCTCCCAGTGCCATAGAAGATGAATTGCCATTGATTTTTGTCAGAAGAAGGGATCACAAAGCAGCAGCACTATGTAACCTTCAGCTATTAAAGCCATCATAAATCATAAACTCAGTCTGACAGATGCCATCTTCCAACAGATTTACTGAGGCAAATAAAAACGGGCTCATTTCCATACAACCTATTTATTGAGATGAATGTGCATTGTGGATGAACAGGAGAACACGGAAAAGAATCATGCAGTGTTGTTGTACGTGCTGTTTAAGTAGGCTAAGAAATCACAACATGACAAACAGAAAAGGCAGTAAGAAACTCAGTAGTGCAAGCTACTTTTCAGAATATAGAGGTTGTTCAGTCCTATCTCCTTATTTATGTATTCACGCACACAATGCACACATATGACTTTCATAGCTTCAGAGCTGCATAGTTTCATAGCTACTGTTGTGGCAAAAATGGAACCCAATGAACTATACATACTGAGTACATACAAGGTGTCTATCCAAAGAAAGGAAGTTTAAGAAGATATGCATAATAAACAAATAACATATATCAGCAAATACAGGGCCAATGGGAATGCATGGTTTAAGTATCAGCTATTTTGTGTATGAAACATTTGCATAACAATGAACATGAAGTACCTGGGTACTTTAACGGTACACAGCTTTGTGAGTTAAGCATAAGTGAAGTATTTTTGTATATTTTTCATTTTTTCATAGGACATTGTGAGTCAGCAAGAAAAAAAACAGAAAAGTGTGAAATATGAAAATTACTTTTAGTATAAAAAAAACCTCGAAAAGTGAGAATAATTAGTAGAACTCACCGAACACAGTCCTGGCAGGCACGGACTCTCGGTTGAGCCAAAAGGACACCTGGGATAGGATGACTGTCATGATACATGGCAGGTAAGTCTGAATCACGAAATAACCAATCTTCCTCTTCAGATGAAAGTGGGCCGTCATCACTGTGTACTCGCCTGGAAGGGGAGGGAGAGGAGTCTTATACAGCAAGCATGCAATATACAACAGGATTAGATAAATTAGGACTAAGAATATTCTGAACGGCCCCATTTACACATCACTGTGACAAAGCAATTGTTAGAGAAAAGCTAATTAAACTGCAGGATTCACAGTCAGGTTTGATATTTTGGTTAGGCTGGATAAGAAAGGGTCTCTGTCTTTGCCAAGTTATGAACCCTCGAATGATCAAAGAGGTTTGATTTTAGAGTGCGTAACTGAATTATACAGGATATGAAGGGGTCAAGTATGCTCATGTATTACCATTTGTGTAAACAGCATAAAATCAGATAAAGATTCCAAAAATTCCACTTTATTGGGGAAGGAACTCATATTTAGGCACAAAAAGCTCAGGTTTAAGGAATACTTTTGTCCAGAAGTGGTGCTTGGATAAAGTTGAAATCTATCCACTTTATTTCTCACATGGCCATTTTGTTTTGAGATATATTCACTACTGTTTCTAGAAAATAAGCTCTGGACCAACGTGCAGTTGGCATTGGTCTTTAAATTGAAGTTGAAAGCAAAAACAGGTTTATGGGTATAAAACCTCTGAGGAAAGCGTAGCTTCAGAGGTTCCTGTGAATATGGCTTCATAATCATTGCTTGAAAATGCTCAGTTGTAGCTACCAGTTGAAATCTATGCTCATAAAACGCAACCAGTTGAAGAACTGCCGGTTAAACATCACTGGTTTCTACTAACAGACTCAGGTTTACACTTATATATTCTCTATGACTGAATATATTCTGCCCTCAGAAGTGCAGACAGAGCAGGTCTGCTTTCAGAAAGCTAACAGGCTAATGCTCTGATAATAACAACAGACCTCCATTTCTAAACGTTACAGAAGGAGCTACTTTGAAACTAACAGTGTAATGGTTCTCAAACCAATGCCAAAACCACAATACAAATCCACCGTCTTGTTTTCCAGCAACAGCAACAATCCCATTTTTCATTTTTTATTAAAATCATTATTCTGTTAAAAGACTGGTTACAAACAAAGGTACACAAGCATTCAAACACCCCAACAATAGAGATTATAGAGATAGAAGCCCATTCCAATTATGTGTGAATGCATTTAATTCACTGGTTGATTATGCTTCGCATGAAGTCCGTAAGTCACTCAAAGTATCATGGCACATAAAAAATAAGGCCTTTTGTTCTTTTGTTAATCCATTGTAGGTTACGCATTGTGTTCTGTGAAAAAAGAATACTCTCCATTAAACCAATTTTTAAAAAAAACACTGTGGATTCAGCGCACCATTAATTCATCAGTCTAAGAGGAGACAATGGGGCAAAGTTGGAGAATCAGCGTGACAATGGCGTGAAGTGGTTAACACATTAGACCGGTGTAATTTGCACGTCTCAATAGCTCTCTGAGCTACAGCAACATGGCACTCTGCCTGGCTTGGAAGAAAGGATCTCTCACAGAGAACTGTTCACAAGACAGAAGGAGAGGAAGAGAGAGAGTGAGCAAGATGTGCGTTGCCCATAGCAACAGAAGAGAGAAATGTATCTGGATTCTTTGTGCTCGGTGGAGGATGCCTTGATGCTGTCACTTGGCAGAGGGGGAAACTCCTTTCCTCTTTCTATGGAGCCAGCATGCAGAAAGGGATTTTTCCCTGCTCCAGTTCTCTAAGACACAATCTCCCTTCTTGTGTCGGAGCGCACACTCCACACTTGCTGTCTCAGTTTGCCCCTTGCAGAAGTGCGCAAGGCCAGACTGGCGCATAGCTCCGGCGCAGAAGAATTTAACTCAAATGAAGTCGTGTACTCTCAGTGCCCCGTGGTGCTCTCTATCTCCTTAATTCAATTTGCCATGCCTTTCTCCATGGCTGTGTGTGCTGAGGATAAGGAGGAGGATGAAGTGTGAGTGAGTGAGTGAGAGAAAGGGAGAAGAAAAGAGTGACACAGGAGAGAGATGGTGAGGGAAGGAAAGGGAGATAGAGTTTGTGTGTGTGTGTGTGTGTGTGTGTGTGTGTGTGTGTGTGTGTGTGTGTGGATGTAGAGCAGCTTAAGGCCACTGTCCGTGTAGCGTGAAGATGGCATTTAGAGTATGAAGATGAAATTAGTTACACGTCTCGTCTCCATTGATGACAACAGTATGTGTAAGGGGCTGGGCAGCGAGATGAGATCTGAACAGGACGAGGTCACTGGGGGCTCTTAGCCAGGAGTCCAGAACACAAGTCTCAGACCACTAGATAAATGTGTCAAATACTGGGTCAGCATAAGTCAGCCAGAAACAAAAGGGTTAATATGGTGACAAGCCACAAACATGTAGCAGGTTATAATTCCTCTTGACGTGACGATAGGTGTTGCATGCTTAAGGATAAATCAGGCACAGCAACATTAATAGGGTGTTTTACAGACTGTGCATGTACTGCCCATTTTATCAGAAATATTTTGTTAGTATACCTTTAGTATTAATAAAGATTTCAGATCACATTTTTCTATACACAATTTGTGTTAGTCATCCTCCAACTATTGATCAGTGGTCAGTATCAGACCACAGGACCACTGTTAGCTGAATACTTTAGGTCGGGGGACTATTCTCAACCCTGCTGTGACACTGAGGTGTTTAAAATCCCCCAGCAAAACACACCCTAACATGGCACTACCATGTTGGTGTCATTACTCAGAATGATTCAACATCCAAAAAATATACAGTCAGTTGTCACCATATACTGGTCCCTTTCCATTGATGGTGGATAAAATGTTGTAGCTAGATCTAAAGAAGGGTAACTTACAACTCAGGGCAATATGCCCCCTAATTCTGAAATAACATGCAAAACTGCACTGCTGGGATTAGGGGTCAGATGATATATATTTTTGTCACTTTGGAAAATAGTGACCCATGAGTTTATCATACACTTCACAGGAAAATGTGTTTACAATATATGATTAAGATAAGATAAGATAAGATAAGATAGGATAAACCTTTATTAGTCCCACAAGTGGGAAATTTGCATTGCTACGGCAGAAAGTGGACAGTACAAAGTTAAGAGCAGCAAAAACAATAGAATAAAAGCTATACAACAGTATAATAATGATTATACTGATGATGATATGATTATAGGGGTTGCGGAGAGAGCTAGTGCATAAAAATGCAACTACATTTCATTGGCAAACTTCTGAATGCAGGTGAATAATGTAAATATTTCATTTATTTTCTTGTATAAGAAAGCCCAGTCTGTCAAAAATGCCTCTGTGGGAGACGATGCTTATTAAATTCTACTTGTGAATTTGCGATGGTTCTGCTCTAAACTGCATCAGACTTGCTGTATGACCAACAACAAACACTGATACCAAGGACATCACGGACTCAAACAACTCTATATAGCAAAACAAGGCAGAAAGTATATGGCTAATACACTCTCCGTCTCTCTCTATCTTTCTCTTTCCCAGTGCTCCAAACGAGGACAAGATTTAGTGTTCTGCTACGAGCGATCATGAGTAGCTCCCCTCTTCCACCAACCACAGGACCATTACCATGGTGATCGTTGTTTGAAATGCAGATGTGTCATCGTTGAGCAGGGTGGCACTGTGGGAACGTGGCACACTGTCACACTGTTTCTTTGATAAAAGTATGAGTCAAACACGCATCCCCTACCAATTACGCCAAAATGATGAATTCTTCTCTCAAAGCTAGACATGAAGGAACAAGACTCAGAGAGCAAGCAAGGCAGGAACTCACACAGAACATGTGACTTAGAGCAGTCATGCATTTATTATGGATCCAGTAATCATCTTTCCATGCAATTATCTGAGTGGAGGGTGCTATAAATAAAACATCATCTGGCACACTTACTATAAACCATAAAACCTGATTAGTTCAGTTTACTCTAACGCTTCACAGACAATAATTGCCTTGATCTGCTTGCGTTGCCTGTAGTTTTGCATACATTGTGCATCTTATGTGCATCTGGGTACTTCGTGAGCAAACCCTTCAACGAGGTTTTAGAGCCAGATTCATGTTTGCATATGAGGTGCACTTAGATTTATCTCTTCATTCATCAAATCACTCTGTAAACGTAGAAGATTCTTTAAGTGCTTGTAGAGCCGGTGGCGTCTTAGACAGCAATTCAGATTAAGTGTACACATTCAAGTGTACCGGAAGACCCAGTTTTGCCCTGCGCTAGAATACACACTGAGCCTGTCATAATGAATGATTAATCTAACATCTCACAATCAGGAGATTTACCATCCTCCCTAGAGAGCAGGCCTGGGGCTAACATTGTGTGTGTGGTGAGTAAGCATGCCTTTACGGAGTCTTGCATACTTACACATGAAGTCTATGCAAGTCCTTAAAGAAGGCATTAAAGTCTGATACCCTCAGGACCCTCCAATTACCAGCCTGGGAATTTTGTCCCAGAGGACATGAAAGAGCCACACTTATCTTCAGCCCGCCAGCCTGACAAATAGAATTCAGACCGCCGGCTACTGTCAGCTCATTTCCACCCTGTTGCCCTGACAACCACATGATAACAAAGGGCAGAGGTCACAAGAAATATAGAATTCGGATGACCTTTACATAACCTCAGGCAGCTAACTGACAGGTGAATCTGTGTTGCATTTCTGAAGATGTAAGTATTGAGCGTGTGCTTGTGAGTCCCAGGAGGCTCCCAAGCTGCTACTGAGTACCGCTCAGCCAGACCATCCACCACCGTTAGACAGATCAACATACACAGTGTATTTGTCTGTAAATCACTCACAGGTTCTCTCTACATTGTTATACTATGTATTTAACTGGCAGGACAGGTTATTTCTTATGGTCCTATCCCTTCATCAGAATATTCACACACACACACACACACACACACACATGTGCGTGCACATACATGAATGGACAAACAAATGCTTACAGTGGATCAAAACAGTACATATTTTGTGTTTATCTTAAATAATAACACTGATAACTTTAGATTAGCGAAATGTTTTGTTTAATCCATTAATATGTTAAAAAGATGTCTAACAGTAATACACAGCAATAACACTCAACATTTGGTAGCCAGCTAATTCACTCGATAAAAAAAAAAAACACATTACAGTAAACCCCCGAAATTCACGGGGGTTACGCGTCAAGAGCGTGGTAAAAAATGTCTAAAAATGCCCATTTTTATAGTGTAAACCCTAAATATACCTCCAAATATACTCCCAAAACACTTCAATTTTATTTTAAACTCAGCTTAACACATTACCCTTAAAAAAATGTAAAGTGTACAGTGTACACTGAACTGCTGTGTCCTGCAGTTAATTCATGCAAGCGCGTTTTCTTTGGTATAAGCAGGGTACAGTAATAATTGAATTTAATTTACAGTAATAAAAATACAGTAAAATGTATGGGTAATCACCAATAATGAATGATATTGATTGAAGACGAGGATTTACAGTTCATGGGGCGGCGCCTCTTCTTCAGGCGCTTCAGGAGGAGTCGGATTGTAGTGACCTGCCGGCTAAAGCAGACACTGGACAGAGACTGAGCAGCTTCTTTTTATGACCTCTCACTCATCGGCTACGCCCACACTCACACCACGCATGCACGCACTCTTAAACTTTTTCTGGCGCTTAGGTTCATTGCCAGAAGCCTTAGAAGGTGCAGGGCGTTTGGGCGGCATCTTAGGTCTTTAAGAAGAACAAAACGAAAAACACGAGAACATGAGGGCAGCAGCCAATATACGGTTGCTTTGTGTTCTCTCGACAGCACTAAAAAATGTATACAGTTATATTTCATACGGAAATTTAGCTGAATTTATGTTACAAAATTAGTAAATTATATTTTTCTTAATAATTTAGCACTAAAATGCATAAACAAATTATATATTGCCACGAAAAAAGCAATGTCATGTAAAATGCCTTTATCATTAACATTTTGAAACTGACATAGTCAACAATTTTGATCAGTCCACAGAATGCCAAGGACAAAAATATTCTTATAAGAAAACACATAGGTGTCAGTACGACCTTCTTTAAAATACTGGGATTTCATGAGACAAAAATGTTTTTATTTCAGAACCTTTTATCAAGAAATATGTGACTTTTGACAAGAATATCAAGGAATTAAATTTTTTTATTAAGAAAATATACCAAAAGTGTAGGAAGTCAATTTACTCCCCTCCACCTTATGCATTCTA
Source organism: Brycinus macrolepidotus (assembly GCA_037974445.1). Classification (NCBI taxonomy): domain Eukaryota; kingdom Metazoa; phylum Chordata; class Actinopteri; order Characiformes; family Alestidae; genus Brycinus; species Brycinus macrolepidotus. The sequence goes on from JBBPCZ010000034.1 coordinate 4,906,739, forward strand.
GGGTTAAATGTGTTAAAACATGAGGTGCAACTGAGTTTAGAGCTTGAGCTTGAGTCTTTTTTGTAACCTGTTTAAAGTGTATATATTGCTTAAAACTTCAATTACGGGATACGTATCAGAAGCACTAAGGAAAAGGGGACTCCTTTGAACAATGAATAAAGGGGAGCTTCCTGGAACTGGAAGGGATTTCCTGGGAGCTGTAAGGGATTTAGGGATGTACATAAATTTATGTCTAAAATGTGGGGTCTTGGGAACGATTGCTTAAATAGCCCCAGTCAGCCATGATAATAAAGCTTGAATTAGGATTGAAATGCTGTTGTGAACTCCTGCATATCCGTCACTAGGGAGTAACTTACAGGTTCTGTAAACGGCTCCTATACAATTAATAATCATTCTTATACGAATAATAATAATGTGACCGCATATGAACAACCATGTGAAACCATTGTTATTGTAATGATGAGTTACTTGTGGTTGTGCTACACAGTTATTATTAGTAAAATAACACAGAATGTCCTTTGTTTCTTGCTTGAAAATATTTGCTTGTGAGCATGCTTAAGTGGTAAAGCAGATTGAACTTTTCTGCATGACTCCAAAGCCATCCTCCGTCACACTCTCACTGATGTTTTTCAGTCCACAAACCCTGTATGAGGCAGAGTGTAATAGACGTGTGTAGGTGTTTCCCTCACTATTGTGTATTGCTGCTCCATCCACACACCTAGTCCCATTAAAAAAAAAGAGAGAGGGGGAGGAAAGGAGGGTGAGAAGGGAAAAAGTGTTGAAGAGAGTGGGGAAACAGAGCGAGAGAGAGAACAGAGACAGGGAAGCTACAAGAAGGAGAAAGATAAAGACGGAGTGCTCTTTCCCTGTGGAATGCCAGCCATGCCTGTCTGTAAAGCTGGTGAGGTGGTGTGTTGGGGCTTTTCTACGCTCAGCAAAAGTGGAATGTCTTGTCAAAGGTTTTTCGCCTCGTGCAGTTTGTATTCGCTTTACTGAACCACTAAAGTGGCTACAGGCGAGAAATGTGGCCACGGGCCACAGTATGAACACACCGAGCACAGGGTAAGGCATGGGGGTGGGGGGCTTGGGTGGAGGGATAGAAGTAAACGTGTGTCGTGTCCAGAGTTAGTGTTAAAAATATTGCAACTGAGAAAATGACACACAGGTCACCTGTTAAAACATCAACCAGCAAGCACAAACCATGTCCAGACAGAAACAAAGCACATCTATTCTGCTCACAGCTCTTGTCAGACACACACACACACACACACACAAAATTCTAGAAATCAGAACTGTCCGAGCTGGTCGTAATCAAAATCTCAACCACTCTAGAACCAAAGGGATTTTAACCCCTCAAAAGAATTTATCTTGCGTTTAGTAACACGGAGCTGTTAATGAGGAATGGTGGCTTACCAGTGCTGGACTGGATGGTCTCTTGGCCTACAGTCTGTCCCAGTAAGTCATACTGGTTTAATCGGGAGCTCTCCCCCTCTACCACCACTGAGTTTGAGGCATTCTTTGTCCAGGTGTACGTCACCTCCGTCATTGTGTACGCATCTGTGGAGAGGACATCATTTTATTTGAAATGTCTCACAAATATTTGTGCCTTTAAATGAGCAGGAAAAGTCTTAACTGTAGTATATGCTGATGGAAGCAAATTATGTGTCATTTTGGACCGTAGCTTTTGGTCCACACAACACACAATGTTCAAACAATGCACAGGGCAGCTTATGTTTTCAACTGGTCTAAAATGTAATGGATTAATAGTGTTTTAATATGATAATGATAATGTATCCATTTGATATTACAATATACCCAGGACAGTCTGGCATGTATCTTTATGGCATGAATCACATTAATTCTAGGTTACTCACAGCTGCCAAATTTGAGAGGGCAGGAGTGGAAATCCATGGGAAAATCTTCAAGATGCATTGGACATTCTGCATGTACTGTTAACCTGTGACACATATATACAAATACATTCATCAAACACACATGAGCCACAGACAATTAGTACAATATAAAAATAGTAATACACTTTATTCTCTTGTATTCTTCTCTGATTGAAAGCCCCCATCTCTCTCACTCTCTCTCTCTCTCTTTGTCTCTCTCGCATTCTCTCCTACCTGCACTTCACCACTAAATCACGATCTCATTGATTTAACAGCAAGAAGCGTTCGTGCCCCAGGTGAGAATTCGGTAGTGGCACAGAGAGCCACAACGATTTTGAAAACAAAACAAAAACAAAGCGAGAAAAACAGATTGGAGTGATGGAGAGTGCCTAACAGAGTCTATCCCAGTTGAGATGAATAGGCTGTGTTGTGTCTCTCCCATTAGGAGACTCAGTGGAGTGCTGTTATATGAAAATGCCAGTCACATTGCAGCCATTCACAGACAAATCTGTGTATGTAGTACTTAAAGCATGTATATATTGTAGCTATTTTATATAAGAATAGGTTGCATGGCGCATACAATATGCTAATACTGTGATCCTAGTGCTCCATATTGCGACTGTAGTATAGTAAACAGTAGAAGAGAAATTTTAAATGGCTAAAGATCAGTCTGCTTTGTTTTGACCAAAATAATTAACTTTTATTAGATTCAGTTCATCAAAACACCCACAGAAGCACTCATCTGGAACTTAGTAGTCAAAGTGCTCACAGTACACAGTAAAAAAAAAACAAAAGAAACAAAAAATAACAGTAATTGTGAATGCTCATTTACATGCTGCAGGCTTCTGCAAAATCAGTGGTGCACAGGTCAGTATTGAGATAATGATTAAAAAGCATCAGACCTAATAAGAAGTACTGTTTGGGGCGCCGCTGGTTTTGCTAGTTGCTCCCTAATATCTATACTAAAACTAGAATTAATCCTTGCACACCACACATAAATAATGATTAATGGCATTGCGAATCGCCCTGTGGTGGGATGATGCCCCGCCCAGGGTGAGTCCCTGCCTCGCACCCTTTGGCCCCAAGATAGGCTGCGACCCTAGTATGGCTTAAGCGGTTACAGAAAATGAGTAGTATTGCGAATAGCAAGCACAATGTGGAATAGGACCAAAACCAGTGAATACCAAGAGAAAAAAAAAGTGAAGAAAGTCATGAAATGTTAATTGAATGAGCAATCATGCCCTCAGTAGTAAGTTAGCAAGTTATCAGGCCGCAGCTGCCTGATTACTTAAATAATATATTTGACTTCAAAGCTGCATTTAAATGAAGAAAAACCTATACTGCTACTGGATGGTCGTCTCATTCGAGGGCAACTGACACTAGAATACATCATCGGTCTACTTCATCTTCAAAAATTAAAAATGACTGCTGATTACAAATGAAAAAATGAAGACTAATGACTACCTCATAGTATAAAGCAATGTGCCATCATCCTGGATGCGCAGTAGCTTGTTGGGCATGGTCATGTTGTGTGCCACTGATTTCTTCCCGTTGTGAAAGAAAGTGTCCGGAGTCCAGATTTTGCTGGCCATCAGGTTGTTCAAGCGCAGAATGTTCATTGGTCCCTCAAACTTCAATCTCTCGTCCTTCCAGCTCTGCCTGAAGAACACGTCTATTGTGTACTCCTTTAAAAAAAAGAAAGAAAATAGAGGTAATGCCAAAGGTTATTTTCAATGGCTGACAAGGTCTACATCTCATTGGCTGTTTTTTAGCCCCTTTATGTGCAGATGAGAGTTTTCTCTAATAAAGGTCAAAGGGTCAGATCAGCTTTTTTTTAAACGAACGCATACTGTTGTGTTCATCCAGTACACTTGTTTTTTTTTTTTAATTTTATTTTATTATTGTATTACTGTAAACTGCATTTTTCCACACACTGAATGGGAAAAGAACGCTCATCACTTGAATCTACTCGAGCAAATTGTCTATTACATCACACATTCTGGCATGCACAAAGGATGAAACTCTGTGACCATTTTCTGGAACCGGACTTTAGGTCCCACTTTCTTAGATTTCTTAGATATGAAAACATTAACTTCTATGTTTTAATCCTTGCTTATTCAACCATCCTCAGTGTGATTAACTGAGGAGTAAAGGCTAGCATAAGGCCCTATAAGGCAGGATTACCTACTATGGTTGCCATTCTTATGTGCATCTGTGTGACAATGTTAAAAATACACTCATATGAAACTGTTATTAGTCAAGATGTTCACAGCACACAGTACAAAATATTGTGATTGATTATATGGCTCATTTGCATATTGCAACCTTTTGAGATATTAGTATTGCAAAGGCCATTGTCATAATTACAGTTAACAAACAAACTGCGCAGCCCTCCAGTAAAGGCTACCACTTCATCTTTACAAAATTCAGTCCACCTAACAGTACTGAGGACTCTAAGGGGCTTGGGACCACACATTAATACAGCACAGAGACTCTAATTCTCACATCCTAGAAATCTCCCCCACTTCTAACACTGAGAGCCATATTAGTTGTTGCTATGGTGCGTTTCTGACACCATTCCGCTCTCTTGTTGTTCCATGTGCATCTCTGGCAGACTAATTTTAGCTACAATGTCTCATATTGACCTGAGGTTTTTGTATGAATAGACATTTGTGAGCAGCAAGGGAAGACACAAAAGAGAACAGAACATGCTTTTCTACACAGTACTTATAAAGAAGAGAAAGACGGGGAGAGGGAGGGAGAGAGAGAGAGAAACAGTGAGATGTAAAGAGTAAGAGAGAGTGTGTGTGTGTGACTGTGTGTGATGTGTGACTGTATGTGTGTGTATAACGTGCAGTGTAAGTGAAGTGGAAGAGCAGGGCTGGTCTGGAAGTCTAGCAAGAGCGGTACTGTCCCCACATGACCTCACAGCATACACAGGCCTCTAAGGGTGGAGGACAATACATTGGCTAAACAGTTGGTGCTCTAGTCATTGCTCATATTTTCTTTCACCCTAATCTTCCCCTTTGTCTCTCTCTCTCACAATCTCTCTTTCTCCCCTTCCTCACTTTGCTTCTCTCTCATTTCATTTTTGTCCCCCTCTCTTTCCTGATCTCTCACTGGGAAAAGCCACGCCAGGGGCTGAGGCTATTAGTAAGACCACTGTGGAGCAAATTTATCAGGCCAAAAGGGATCAGCAGCCTCCCCTCTCATCTGTCATGGACTAGATGTGGCCTGGGAAAGCCTGGCCTGAGGGGCATCCCGCGCTGTATCACACACATACACCACAAAACCCATCCACATAACACCGACTAAAAAGACCCACTGCAATCCTGCAGAGATACATCATCTATCACACTCACCATGGCCACACGGACAGTGATGACAGCAACTAATGACCACAGATTAGTGGGACATGAATGTAAAGATGACAAGATGACCATGGCTTCTTCTCGGGTTTTCCAGTCTTTTACATGGTGATGCGCCACATGATCTCCACATTCGGGTTCTAATCAAGACATGAGATTTTTTTCAGCTAGGCTTATTACTTCTGTTTTTGGTTAAATTAAGCTTGAAACTGATGCTCAAAAAAGAGATGAATCATTACCTAAAACATACGAAATTCTTAAATTTACTCATTTCATTTACAGAACACCCCTGTACCCAGATTACACCTTAGTCTGAGAAGTGAAAATAGGACTGCTAGAGGGGACAGAACTTTTTAGCTGGAGTTCTGGGTTACTATGAACATGTGTTGTGACCGGCTTATGACTCTCTTAACCTAGGACCACTCTGTGAGTGGCCGGTGACTTTTGCTATGCCTTACTTTCAAAAGATGAACAGAATATCCTATGGTCGTATAGCATAATCCCTGGGCTAAACCTTTTTTTTTTTTCTATCTATAACAGAGCATTTCAATATACATCCAGCCACTTAGAAGAGAGTAACAAAGCCTGCATGGTACATTAGTGCCCTTGACGAAGTGTCAACATTGGAGAGAATTTATTTAACACTATTATTCATGTTTTTTAAGTGCATTTGTGAATTTTATACTCTTATATATATATAATGTAGAAGCCAATTGTATATATATATATATATATATACATATATACACCGCCTGTCCAATAAAAGTGACACACTCTAATATTTCGTTGGACTGTCTTTAGCTTTGATTACGGCACGCATTCGCTGTGCCATCGTTTCGATAAGTTTCTGCAATGTCACAACATTTATTTCTGTCCAGAGTTGCATTAATTTGTCGCCAAGATCTTGTAGTGATGATGAGAGTCGGACAGCTAGACCTGACCAAGCGCAGCAACCCTAGATCATAGCACTGCCCCCACAGGCTTGTACGGTAGGCGCTAGGCACGATGGGTGCACCACTTCATCCGCCTTTCTTCTTACCCTGATGCGCCCATCACTCAGGAACAGGGTAAATCTGGACTCACCAGACCACATGACCTTCTTCCATTGCTCCAGAGTCCAATCCTTATGCTCCCTAGCAAATTGAAGCCTTTTTGTCCGATTAGCCTCACCGATAAGTGGTTTTCTTAAGGCTACACAGCTGTTTAGTCCCAAACCCTTGAGTTCCCTTCGCATTATGAGTGTGGAAATGCTCTTACTTTCGCTATTAAACATAGCCGTGAGTTCTGCTATTGTTTTTTTACGATTTGATTTCACCAAACGTTTAAGTGTTCGCCGATCACGATCATTCAAGATTTTTTTCTGACCACATTTTTTCCTCAAAGATGATGATTCCCCACTATCCTTCCAGTTTTTAATAATGCATTGGACAGTCCTTAACTCAATTTTAGTAGTTTCAGCAATCTCCTTAGATGTTTTCTTCGCTTGATGCATGCCAATAATTTGACCCTTCTGAAACAGATTAACATCTTTCCCAAGACCACAGGATGTGTCTTCCGACATGGTTGTTTAAGAAATGAGAATCTACTCACTGCATCAGTTATGGTAAAATAACTTGTTGCCAGCTGAAACATAATCATCCATGCAGTCATTATCCAATGGGAGGCTCTTACCTATTTGCTTAGTTAAATCCAGTGGTGACGTTTTTTTTGGATGGGCAGTGTGTATATATATATGTATATGCTGCAATTTATTTTTAAATCAGCATCTTTATGAGAATGACAACCATTCCACGCCAGTGTCTGTTAAATTCCTACACAAGCACCTCATTCTGCTTCATGAGGTACTGATTAGGTGATCACCTGAATCAAATCTTATTTAATGAGGAAAAGTATAAAAAAACCACTGCTGTAATCAACACTCTCCTCTTGCAATGTGACCAGTTGGATGGAAAAACGCTACTAGAAGTACCTCAAAGGTAATTATTGCCATTTTGTTTAAGAGTGAACAAGAGATTAGTGTTCTTTGAATTATTCAAGTTCTGTAAACACTGCATCATTTCTCTTTTTTTATGTATTGTCATTTCCTTTAAAATTATGCTTTAAAGAACAATATTTTTATTTGGAAATTAGGAGAAATATTTTCAGCAGTTCTTAAATATATGCCTTCTTTAGCTTCCTCAGGCTACCATTACATCACAATGATCAGACATGTGTAATAGATGAGGTGTCTTTAAATATATATCAGAGGGAAACCATCAGAGTCTTTTAAGCCTTCAGGGAAGCATGAATGGTTTCTGGCAAAAAATTGCATTTAGTTTTTAGTTCATTTTTAAAGTAATAATATGATAGCTGAATTTTAACCTCTTCAGTTTATTGCTACTGTTATTTCTTAATAGTTTTGGTTGAAAATAATGTGGTGTCAAATTGGTAAACTGCCCAAAGGAAAATTACTATTTTCCCTTTGGTATCTAGGTCGATACAGTCATGTGAGCTCCCCCCCCCCCCCATTGTTTGGGGCTTCAGGCACTGAATTCTAAGGTGTCAGATTAACCACCAACATAATTAGTAAGTGACAGTAGAATGAAACAATCATGTATTGATTTCAAATAGGTGGGCCCATTTTTGTGAGGAAACAAGTCCATCTAGACGTTTTGGAAGCCTTAGGTACATCATTAACTATCAAGACGAGCGGCAGCCTAACCGATGAGTTTCTGTCCAGAAGACAAACAGTGGCAGCTCTATTCCAAGACACTGAGGGAGTCACTCTACAAATGCTGCACACAAGGTCAAATATACGTCAATATGTCTGTTACAAGTTCCGGATACAACGAGGAATGTTTTTTACAAGGTTCAGGTTGATGCAGTGCAGTGCGTTAGCTAGCATACTAGAATCCCATAGGGGCACTAACAGAGATAAACACCGTAGAGGTGTGCTCTTTCACTATTTTTTTGATATTTATGGTCTGAACTGAATAATAGCAATAATAGTAATGAAAAAAAACAATGTAATAGTTATGTTTTGTCATTTTTAGAGGGTTCCTCTAATTGATTTAGAACGTAATGAACTGTTATCCATTCATTTAACCTTTAATGTATATTATATTTCTTTTGAAGGTGTTGACTTAACCACAGCTAAAACAGGGACAACACAACACTGTGACCAAAAGGAACCACATTTCTTTTCTTTTCTTTTTTCATAAAACCTTCACGTTTACCTGCTTAGCACACACAGTTCACTACAGGGTTAGCTCTAATGATGAGGGTTCACACAACCACAAGGCAGAGAGAGAGAGAAGGGGGGGGGGGGGGGGGGGAAACAAAAAAAGGGGGGCTTTACTAACGGCTTCAGTTCTTCATTGACAACCAAAAAATCTCACCTTCATTGATAAAACCGCTGGAAAACAGGAGATGAAACACCAAGTACATGATAATCTGACTCAACAGCACTTAAATGAATATCATTTCTTCGATGGCTGCACGCAGGTCAGGAGAGGCATAACCTTTACGATCTTTGAGAGCTCGTACCGCTGCCTTTAATCATTTCTTACAGGCATGCATAATTCATAACAAGCTACTCCACGAGAGTGATCAATGGCTCTTTCTTTGAGGGCATGGTTGCCTAATATTGCAGGTAAATATTGTAAAGGGGCCTGAAGATGATGTATTGTCTTGTTTGTCCAATTTAATGTAGAGCCTGCCATGTCCAGAGGGAAGTGCTGTGCTTCTAGAGAAGATTTAAACCCAGAATTATCATTTTTAGTATTTGATGGGAGAAAACTGTGTATATGTGTGATTCCAAAAAAGGACTTTACTGCTAGAAGACTGAGAGAGAAT
>JBBPCZ010000034.1:4948632-4975672 GCA_037974445.1 Brycinus macrolepidotus
AGCATGCCAGACGTTCAGTCACACACACGCACACACACACACACACACACACACACACACACACACACACACACACATGCACACACTCTCTCTCATATACACTCATAAACAAACAAAAAGAGAGCCAGCATCCCCCTCCTAGTCCTCCCACACACACACACACACACTCAGTCACACACACATGCACACACACATACACATGCACATGCACACACTTGACTGCATCACACAGTGGGCAGAAGCACTGCGACATTATTTACGCATATGCGCAACACACAGACCCTTGCACAACTACACAAACCACAAAACCCACCATATTTAAAGAAAACCAGGCACAAACACACTCATGACAAGCAGAACGGCGAAATCTCTTCCGAAATATATTTTCATCAGCCAATTGGCTTATTTAATTGGGCGTTTCAAATGAAAACAGCCACAGTGTAAAACCGTGCGCACTGGACTGCATCAAACTGCGCTGGGTAATTACGATCCTTCTCCCTTGCGTCTTTCTCTCTGTGAAGGTTTACAGCGCTTATAGACACCCGTACACACAGTAAGAATGATCAATCTATCACAAGCTAAATTTTACCTGAGGGGTTGCACATGGTCCTGATTATCACAAACAGATGTGACGAATCTATTCAACCCTTGATTAAAAAGGTCACAAAGAGTGCACCAGAAAGGCCTCAGAAAGGATCGTGACCCTGCATCGACTGCAGGTGGGTTCAGGATGAGGGCAATGATTAAAGGAAACATTATGTAAAAAAAATCTATCTGTCTCCATTTTTGTCGTATTTTACTTTTTTACTTTTTTATTTGAAAACATCCCATGACTTTTACATTGTGTTCAAATTTTCTGATAAACAAACAACCAGAAATGCACCAAGGTTATTTGTAAAATACATCTTTTTACATTAACTTCCATTCTAAGCAAAGTTCTCCTGTGAAGCTGCTATTTTGGAGATACATGGTTTTGTCCCAGCAGTCATGATATACATGTATGTAATAATGTAATTGAATAGTATCTTGCATAGCTAAGAAGAGTCATATCATCATGAATCCTGATTTTTGTCCATTTTGTCCATTTTGTCCATTTAACAGTTTGTCATACATAAGCAAGTCTATTTGATTCTATTTTGACTCGAATATGTTTTGGCTGATTGGCTACTTTTGAGGTAAGGGAACATTTGCGTCAATTAGATTTTTCTCTGAACTATTCCTTTAGGCACATCATGATTCAGAATATTGAACAGACCTGTAGGTAACATCCTTGCTCAAAGCGAACCGAGAACACTAAGTGTTTACAGCATTAATTGGAGAGGTATGACTAAACAGTATACAGCACCATGTATCAGCGCAGTGAGTCACTACGTACACCAATTCTCATCAACCGTCCTCCAAACACCTCTTTCTTTTTTGCAGATTGTGCTGAGGGTGTTCATCACAGACATGATGAAAAAGGGACCACAAAACCTCTTGTAAAAAGGTTCCACTACTGCTCAGAGACAATGACCTCCTTTTCAGTGCCATACAGAACCCTTTCTGCTAAGAGTGCACTTGCCATGTGACAGAATCACATGAGAGCCCACTGAATTGCTATAAATTGCTATAAATACCAGTGCAAAGACTAAATCGTCATATATGGGTTATTAACCACACAGAGGCCTGCAACCAAGATCAAAATATAGCAAACTCAACCAGCTCACAGCGGTCAGAGGGGACATCCCCTAAGTCTCCGAATATTGTTGGTGAGACGTTAGGTAACATAAGGTCACCCATTTTTGACGTCATGCTGTGCTCTTTTGAAACAGCATATCCACTGTTAAACCCTGTACTCTCGATCCTCGCTCTTTCTGCTGCTCTCATGCTCTCTAAATGCTGTCATTAGCCTCATGCTGGTGTCAGTAACCGCACATTCATGCAGGACTTAAAAGCCTATTCCGCTGGCAGGGCTCCAAACACACCGCACTGTGAGCAGCCACCTGAAGGTGGGTCAATGGTACACTTTCGCAGCGGAGAATGAGAGCGCGCTATTCTCAGCATCTCCGTTTGCCCCAGGTAAAGAAACAGGAGGGGTGTGTGCAGTGTGTGTGTGAGAGAGAGAGAGAGAGAGAGAGGGAACGTGTGAGTGAAAGTGAGAAAAAGAGAAACAGACGGAGGGACAGAAATGGGTTTGTTTCAAGTCTATAGACAATTATCCCTTATTCAGCTGAAGACTCGGAATCAAACAGTCAGAAACTGGGGGAACAGTCATGAAAAATGAAACATGAAAAAGAAAGGGAGGCAGAGGGAGAAAGAGAGAGAGAGAGAGAGAGAGAGAGAGAGTGAGAGTGACATGTCACACTTTTCTCTCAATTCCATTACTCTTCCATATTTGCATGAGAATGGAAACGTTTGAGCCTATGAGGGAGAAAAAGCCAGAACATTGTAGGGGATTTGTGAGTAATACTCACCGAAGACAGTTCTGGCGGGCACGGATTCCTTATTTATCCAGAAGGACACTTGGGAAAGGATTACTGTCATGATGCAGGGGATGTATGTCTGAATCATGAAGTAGCCCATTTTCCGTTTCAAGTGGAAGTAGACAGTCATCACCACGTATTCACCTGAAAGAGAGTGGTAAACAGGAAACAGTTTACTAGTCTGATTTGAATCAATAGAAATGGTGGAATAAAATATATACGAGACAAGGAAGGGCTTCACCTTTTTACATTTTACAAGGCTGTGATTGAGTATGAATGTCATTACACTCTAATTCTTATTCTCTCATTAATTCAGTTGATGATAGAAAATTAGATCACAAAGTCAAATAATTCAATGTCATGCTTTATAGAAATGACCTCAAAGAGAATTCAGTACAGGAACAAATCATGCACAATATTAAATAATCTTTAGCTGAGTTACACACAGGACAAATGCAAGCAAAGGCCGGCTATAAGAAAACAAAACGCATTACATCATCTTAATCAAAACTGAGCTTGATGAAATGGGCCGTTGTTTTGACCATCTGTTTGATCTGAAGCACATGGTTGGATAAAAGTGTCCAAAAACAGTATTAATAAAAAAAAATGAAATAAAAATCCCATATAAACTGATCTTAGACTTCTAATGATTATTTACATTACTCTGTGTTATTAGTTTAAATCTTTTTTCTCCCTCAAATCAAGTTGCACCACATGACTATCCAACAACCTATAATGCTAAGCCTCTTGTAAGACGCTCGTATTTCTTTGGATTTGCCTTAGTTTTTCCATAGATTATGCATGTTTTTTTTGACATTTCACTGATGAAACTGTCTCTAGAGTCCAAGACTTGCCCCTACTCTGTAAAATCTTTGAATTATTCAAATCTGGTAAAAATGTATAGAACTACAAGCATGCCTCGCTGTAGCAAATACACATCTAAATAAACACACATCTGAGAAAACAAACATCCTCATGGTTTTCACTTAAAACATGCGTGTGTGTGTGTATATATATATATATATATATATGTATATATATATATATATATATATACATATATATGCGCATGTGTGTATGTATATACATGAACTGTCGAGAGACTATTTGTTTGTCTTTTCCAATAAAGAATCAAATGGATTTAATCAAACCTAAATCTTCTGATAATCCTTCACTCAGACTGAAATAAAAAATGACCCTTTGCCTTGTTAGATCATGTCTCTTTTCATATGACAATTCATCTTGAATTCACACGCAGTTACTTGTTCTGCCTCTGAAATGCCTTCTGACTTCTGATTACATCATTGTGCACCAGTGGGTGGGAAAAATAATATTATGGAGTTACATCGTGTTTCACCTCTCCCGCTCATTACCTCTGAAACACTCAGATAGCAGAGACCCTCTTTTTCATAGCCAGTTGTATGAAAAACTATGAACATGCTTTGTTGATTTTCTAAGTAAAAAAGGGTTAAGGCATCATCTATATGAAACAAAGCTGGTTACACACTCCAGGGATGGGATATCAATCCAACGGAAAGTTTATGTGTGAGTTTGTGTGTGTGTGTGTGTACCTGTGATTGATTTGACGGTTTCGCTGGAAACAGTTTGTCCAATCAGATCATACTGCACAAGGCTGGAGGACTCAGGAGGAACTTCCACTGAGTATTGAGGTCCTTTGGTCCACGTGTAGATCATCTCAGTCTTAGGGTAAGCATCTGAGAGACAGAAAAACAGCTTTTTTTCAGAGGGGCTTGAGGTTGAATATGGAATGTGAGGCAGGAGGAAAGGAATGCCTATGTGGAGAAAGAGAGAGAATATTTGTGGAAAGAAAGAGAGCTGATCTGTTGGTTGAGGGATGGATCATATAGATGAGGGTGAACATAACAGAAGCAATATCTGAACACCTAAAATGAAAGGGTATGCAATGGATAAGGTGTTTCACGTAGTGAATGTGTATCAGATAGGGCAAAGCACAGTTTTTACAGTCTCCTCCCCGTTTCTACTTTCCACTGTGGAGCCACATTCATCAGCATGTCTGCAACATACATTCTCCACCCTTTCATGAAATAGGCCACTGAAATGAGCGCTCGTTCAAAAACATGAGCAACACAGTACACAATCCCCTGGGGTTCAGCTCTGTACATGAAGGATAAATTGATGGGCCGGGTTTGGAATTGTTCATGAGTTTGGAATCACTGTTTTAATAGTATAAAACTAATCCGATTAAAGATTTATGTGTAAAATAAGTCTGATGTGATGATGGTCCTTCATAACATCATAGGTTTTAAACAATTTTAGGATGCTGCAAAAGCTGAGAAAGAAATGAAGATACAGTACAACTGTAATGGCAAACACATTAGAACTATAACATACATAGGGGCCCACAGTGACTTTACTGGGCCTGTTATATTGCTACTTTTATACTTATGTAATTTTACAGATTGTCATACGCTTCAGAAACGAAAATCAAATTTGATGACTGGACAATAAATAGACATGTACAGTATATTTATTTTTTAAAGCAATCCTCAGGGCGCCCAGGTGGTCCACATTTTAGTTCCAACCTTGCTTGTTATGAGTTGGAAGGGAGCAAAAACGCACACAGTGATAAACAGCGTACAGTGGTGTTTGTTGGGTTTGGTAGCCCTGCCCTGGTCCCTATTATCCTGTCCTCGTTTAATGACATCCTCCTCCCTCTGTCTCTCTCTCTCTAAGCCCCCCCAGCAGTGTAATACTCAGCCGAGAAAAGCGTAGTGGAATGACATGCCCATCACCAAGGAGTGCGTGAATCAGCATGTGTGCTGGGGGGTTAAAGGGGATAAGACGAAGGGGGGATGAGACTAGGAAAACAGACTTTGAGAAATAATTAACAAAGAGGAAGAGAGGCCATAGAAGGTATGAATTGAAGAATAAAGAATGACAGAATGAGATGACAGGGGAAAGCTGGGGTGCAGAAAGGAGCGAGTGCACTGAAAACTGAAATGCATTTAATTTCCCTGCTAGCATTTCCACATGAATAAAATCTACTAAACTGACATAATTTGGTCTTTCAGTTTACATACTTCTGATCATAATGTAAAACATTTTGTAGATGTGGTAATGATGGACAACTTCCAGAATGAAGCTGGGATAGGTCTACACTGTCCTAGGGCAGAATGAAGAAACGTAGTGACCTTCTCAGCTCCACAGGAGTCCATTTGCAGCTCCCTGACTGCCTGTTTTTCCCTCAGGCCCTCTGAGACAGAGAATCGTCCCGTACAGGCAGGGCAAGTATTATCCCAAATCAAGATTGATGAAGTGACAAAAAACAGAATTTGTGTGTCCTCCTCCACAATGTCACAATCTTGCAGCTCGGGCGGCGGTGGGAGGGGCTCCGAAAACCCGCTCGTCTCTCCGCCTTTCTTTTTTCCATCTCCTGGACTGATTTTATCTTCACATCTCTCGGCTTGGGACGATAAAAAGCGCCCTGCTGTGCACCAACCACAGATTCCTCCATCAGAGATTAATTTTTTTTCCCTTCTGCTTTTTAGTTTTTTCTTTTTTGCTGACTGACCACCGTCAAGGCTGGTGCTGATACACTGATTCTTTGTTCGAGTTTTTGAGCAGATGATCTAATTTTGTATTTACTGTCATGCAGGGAGGAAAAAAAGCAATTATTTCTCATGCTCCGAAGAACTGTTTCATATCCCTGCACATTCCGAATGGAGGAATACCAAATGGAGGAAAAGGAGAAAGTATGGATGTGAAATTAAACATCAGCACTGCTTTACAAGGAAGAAACACATCACATTATGGCCACATCACTTTAGTGCCTATAAATATGAGCCACTAGCAAAACAGCAAAATAGTCCTTTTACGTGCAAACATCCAGAGGAATGGATTCTGGTACAGTTGCACTGGTGCGTGAACTCGCTGCAAAGAAAGTAATATTTCCAGCAAAACTGGCTTGCTTGAGCAAGTTTGAGTCTGATGTTCTGCACATTTTTTTTTAGTTCTTCTTCTCTCCCAGTCCAATTAGAAGCTTGTCTCTTTCCCAAGGATGGAGCCACGCATATGCAAACACTTTCCCAGCTACACAACGTTCTCCCATTGCCAATGCTTCACAAAAGAAATTCAGCCTGTGGGTGTCTTAAGCTCACAAAGCTGAGAAGTAAACCAAGCTTGACTGACAGGATTCATAATAAGCTTTCTACAGATCTAGGTCCGTAGTGTACAGGTCATGTTTAATAGCGGAGTAAATCACATAGATACACTGAATATGTATATGATGTTCATATATATTTAAACATATCTGAATATGGAGAAGTTTGACAGTATTATACTGTTTGCTGCAAATGCTAGATTCGCCTGTTCTTGAACATAACTAGTTTTGGGATTTACGATGAATGATCTTGTGCTTAATAACTGCATTCAGACAGACATATCAGGCTTGTTGGCAATGCCTCCTTTTGATGGTCCCTTGTCAAACCTCATATTTAACAAATATGTTAACTTGTCAGGAACAGAAAAAAAATCTATTAATTTTACACCAATATGGAGAGCGAAAAAGGAAAAAAATGACATGAACTGAGATACAAGGTTTTGTTGTGACAGCAACATGTTAAAATTATTGTTAAACTTGTTGGTAAAAGCCTTGAGTGGCACAAACATCTAAGCGGCAGGAGACCATGAGTTCGACATGCTATAGTCATCTGTGGCCGGGAGTCCAAGAGAGTATAATTGGCCTTGCGCTCTTTCTCCCCCATCACTTTGTTTGATGCTAGCCAACTGTTAGATGACGTAACGGAATTAGCAGAATTAGTATTCTCCTCCATATGTATTGAGCTGTCCAACCCCGTGACGGTCTTCACCCTCCCTGCTTGGCTGCATTGTATGATAAATAGAGATTTGGCTATTGGGTCAAATTGGACATCATTAAATTTGGGAGAAAACTGGGTAAAAACAAGTATCAACACTTTGATGGGGCAAACTTAACATCTTGCTACCAAAATGTTCAGAAACTGCTACTACAGTAGCTCAGCCTAGAAATCTGCTGCTTAACCCAGGCCTAAAGGAGGCCAAATAAGGGGTCTGTTTTGGGATCTTTTCATGTGCTAAGATACCATTTATAAAAAACAGAACAGATTAAACAGCTAAACAAGCTGATTTTTGAGTCCATTTTGAAGAGTTAAGCTTCAAGGTGAATGTTAGGGTTTAGGTTTAGGGTTAGGGAAAAATGCAATTTAATATATATTTAATTGAACGTTCACGTCAAGCTGAACATTTAAAAGGATCATCAAAATAAAGTGTTACCACGTTAAGCTCAGTACAGCTCAGTCTAGTAATTAATCTGCTATATAGTAAGTCAATGGTTTACTATCAGGCTGGAAAAACTCTAAAAAGTGTGGTACCACAGTGCTGCAGGTCTTGAGTTTGACACCCTGCAGTGGATGGAGAGTTTCTAAAATGAGGCTGTATTGAACAGGGCTCTTCGCTACTTTTACAGAACTCAAAAAGAAGGGTGCAGGTGTCTCTCAGAATGGTGCAATCACGCTTGTATTGATCTAGTCGGGGTATTTGTTATCAGTAACAGCAACTTAAGCCCACCAAAACAAGGTTCTCACACTGAGAGAATAAGAAAACTTACAGCTGCCAAACTTCAGTGGACAGGAATGGCCATCCATTGGGAAATCCACTAGCTTCATTGGACACTCTGCACTTATCGTCAACCTGTACATCAAAACACGTAAGTTCAATGGATTTTTCATATTATTCTGTCATTTAAAGATACGACAACTAAGCTGCTTTTGCCTATTTAGAACTCCCAAAGCACTGATAACAGTGCTTACATTGATTTAAGGCTTTATCAATAATGTACCTCATGGTGTAGAGGATGGTGCCATTTTTCATGATTCTGAAGAGTTTGTTTGGGGCAGTCATGTTGTGAGCCACTGATCTTTTGCCGTTCCTGAAGAATGTGTCTGGGGTCCACACTTTGGTGACCATCAGGTTGTTCAGCGGCAGAATCTCAATTGGACCCTCGTACTTCAACCTTTTGTCAACCCACATCTGCCGGAAAAACACGTCCATTGTGTACTCCTAAAACATAGAGAACGCAAATATGAGTGACCAAGCAGATATGAGCTTCAAAACTAGTAAATATTGTAACCTTGGATGTACATAAGATAAAATGATTGACATCAGTTACATGAATTAAAGTACTACCAGCTGTAAGCTTTAAGTGCAGTATAGAAAACTGATGTTTCACAACACTAATGACATCATCGAGAAATGCTGACCATTGACCGTCATGGTGCGCTATTTCTCCAGGCAGGCTCATTCACTTGCTAATTACAGGCACATTGTGAATCCTCATCATTACATATAATTTCTACAGGACAGCTGCTATGCCATAATTGACACTAGTCTTGGAAATTGATCATTACAGAACAAATTGGACATTCATTTCAACTTGGACATTAATGAACACAAGCATGCACAGGCACATATGAACACAAACAGACAAACAAACCCATTTGTCGTTTTTAATAATAAAACTTTCTTGCAATCCTATATTCTTAATAATGCAGATGATTTCATACTTCCATACATACCATTTCCACATCAGACACAGGACCAAAACTGGTGACGTAGATATCAGTCTTCACCACAGTCTCAGGACCTGTTAAAGGAACAGGCACCATTATGGTGGTAATTCATTCTGCATACATGTTAACATTCAAGTGATAGAAGCAATAGTTTTATAATGTCTTACAGTTATAACCAGGCCCTCAGATTAAAGCCAAAACACGAATTTGCACTCTTAAATGTGGTTGATCTGCCAAGACATATTTGTTCTCTCTCTTTTCACTTGATCAGGCCTGGAACTAGAGCACAATGTATAGGGATAGGCCTACTACCCAGGTGACCTGAGAGAAATGACACAGTCTCAGGGGTTCTTCAGCAGTGGCGTAGCAGAGCCTTATCACATAGGCACACCCCAAAAGCATACAATAACAAAACACACTAACACCTTTGGCTACTGTTGATCTGTCTGGCAAGCTTTCATGTCAACTGCCATGTCAGCCTTTTTCAGTGTGCAGCGTAACCATGACAATAAGAGACAGTACCTTGTGTGCTATGAAATCAAGTGATTCACTCAGCAAGTTATTTTATCCAACCAACAACAAGGCAGATATGTGGTAGGGTATCGCAATATATAACAATACAAAACATAAAAAGCTATCTATTTGTAACATTTTGCTTTTGTCCCTGCATGGTGCCTGGCCTGCACTAAATCTACAAGACTAATGTAGCTAAGAAGTAATGGAGCCTTCACCAGGTTAGCATTAAACTGCATGCCTAAACCATCAAACACTTGCTTTAAAACTGTGTCAAGATGTTATCATACGTTGAAACCCAAATTTATTTCTGTATTTTTAACATTTTTAATCTTTTTGCATATTAACATGTTTGTCCTTAATGCTGATAGAACAAAATATGTATTTGCTGGGTTTTAGCTATTTATAGCACAGTTGTTTATGTGTAATCTATTCATTAAAACCGATTAATTAAAACGGAACCCATGCAGAATACGAGAATGTTAAAATAGAAATAACAAAATAATATAAGAAGGAATTTGTAAAGTCACTGAGTTTCTATTCATTACTCCTCTATCCCATTATGACCTAGAACCAGTGGATGCCTTAGGCCCATTTACATATGATAATGAACGCTGAATAAATAAAGACTTAAGAGCTTTTAGGGAAGCTTGTCTATATCACTGGCTGTTGGTTCTTGCTTTCAGGACATGGTCTAAGATCTTTAACAGAGCAAAATTCCCCCAGCCCCCCTTTCTCCACCGCACTGGAACATTTAGGACGACTGCTACTTTGTAGTTCTGCCATTCAGTTGCTCTGAGATTCCTGATTGTTGCTTTGAATCTGACAACAAAACTTGACATCCACATAAAAGGTTCCCATATTAATTCTCTCACTTCCCAAACACAGAACGCGACACATGATAGATCTTTGATCCACCTGAACCTGTTCTTGAGGTAGCAGCCACTTTCGGTTCCAGACATTATGGAGCAAACTCAATTCAAATACTGAGTATATGGATGATCTGTGGGTTTGGCTGCATAAGGCAAACCCTTATCTGATTACCCCACCAGCTGAATGTTCTGAGAGGAAACAGATAAGAAGGGAAAAAATCCTACTTTGTTCTACTGCCAAGTTTTAAGTACCATCAGGACCAACAATCAAACCTAAGTATGGCTTAAGTCCTTCAACTCTTTCCAAGATTTCTCCAAAAGATATTCTCTGAACCCAAATCTGTCATGAATAGGTGGCTCTTGATGAGGAGACTCACGCTGAGTTCCCCAGGCGTCCTTAAATTTTCCACTCGTCATTACAAAAGTGCACAACTCCAACACCTTCTTTTAGACCAGGATTGGCCTGGAAAACTGCAACTCGTTCACTCTCACCACATAGCGAGGCCAAATGCAGTACTAAAGATGCCCAGGCTGCCAAGACTCCTCTCAGCCTGTACATGCGCAGCAAGCTTACAGAAGAGCTCATGCCAAGTGAAGGTGGGAGTTCTATTCAGGGTCAGCCTCTTCACCAAAGTTACATAAAAAAAAGGCAAAGGGGCCCAAGCATGAAGCTTCATTCTGGCTTCCCCAGCAAGATGAGCACAGAACAAAATCTCCAGTCTTCAATATAAAGGAGCAAAATAAGCCTTCGTGACAGCTCTCATTCTGCAGTGAATATATTACAGTCCGAATGACTTTAATGAAACATCATAAAGGGTAAAGGAGTTTAAAATTTAACCCTCCCCGGAGTTTAAGCCGATCATAATCTATGCATACACACTCTAAGCGCAGATAAAGGAGAATAAGCTTCAAAAAAATTCAGTGGTGAGGGGGAAAAAAGGCTCCAATCAGGCTGAAAATTTTACGAGCAAAAGTGGTTGGAAAGTGGTTTTCCTACAACAAATTTTGATGCACATTTTAAAGCAAGGAAACGAAACGTCCAGCTCTGGTCCGGCAGTTTAAGCACATACAAACACACGCACACACACACACACATACACACACATGCACACACACATACACACACACACACACACACACACACAGAAAAGAACATCTGCACTCTTCCTACTTAAAACAGTGCGCTAAGCGGCTTTCTCGAGTCGTTATATAACAAAACTCGACTAAATATCTGAAGGCACTGATCTATCAGATACGAGGAGAGCAGTGAGAGTTCACTCACACCTCAACAAAATGACCACTGTCTCGAGAAGGACCAGTGGTGGCCCTAAAAACGCTCCTCAGCAAAGACCACCAGACTCCCTATTCAAACCCTGGAGGAGTTCATCAGCCTGGTATTAGTGAAGTCCATCAGCCTGGCGGTTCGAACCTTCTTCATACGTACCACCGAATCCAGGTCGAAGTCTGTTGTCATAGCCGTCCAGCAGTCTGTCTAATATTCGCGTGAAATTCTCCGGATACAACCTATCCTCCTTCTTGGTCTGTCCTGATATTCTCTTGATGCTGAAAACAACACACATACACATACCAACACGTTAGAAAGCGCCACTAAGTTACGCACCATGGCCAGTCACAATGATGATATTCTGTACACTTTAATAGATATTTATGTGAAAGCCAATCTCTCCCTCTGAACCTCTGCTTGTTTTTGGAAAGCTGGAAGCCCTCTCGTGTGGTGGGAGCTGCTGGTGGGCGCGCGGAGACGCGAGCGCAGCGGAGCCCCTTGGAACTCACCAAGCCGTCACGCAGAGCAAGTAGAGGAGAGTGGAAATGGACGCGGGGCACATCGCAGTCACCGTCTCCTTCTTGGCCGAGACCATGTTTGCATGCCATACTTTTAAGCTCCTTCACATTTCCCCCCGCGCCAGATGCCTCGAGCAGGAGCGAAAGCGCCTCCGCGCGCGCCAAGACGAAGAAGAAGAGGAGGAAGAACAGGAGGAGGAGGAAGGATAGTAGGTAGAACAATGAGAAGAAGAAAAAAAGGAGAAGAAGAAGAGAAGAAAGAGAAAAAGAAGCGAGCTCCACTGGATATGTTTGAAGGAGGAGCAGCCGGGGCGCCCAGCGAGAGGCGCAGCTACGCGCCCATCCAAAAGCCCCCCAAAAACTCTCGCTTCTGATGGTGCTGATGATGCCAAAGCCAGAGCCAGAGTCGTGCGTAAAACGTCAAACGTCAAACGGTTCCTTTCAAGGCGTCGGCTCGCGACTGCAGCGTAGATGCCGAGAGCTTCGCTCGGAGCGCAGAAAGTGGGTTGCGTTTCGAGAGCACGAGCGAGCGAGCCAACATCCAGCACGAGCTCCAAATGCTCGCGCAGCTCCTGCGCAAAATCGCTTTGGCCTCGACTACAGGGGGGACTTACACAACACCCCCCCCCCCCCCCCCCCAACACACACACACCACAACCACCGCGCGCACACACACACACACACACACACTGTAACGTATGAGAAGCAAGTCAAGTCTGGCTTTGCGTGTCAACTTCAGAGAATGAGTGCTAATTGATATTCGCCCCAACAGGAGGGGTGTGAATTTCTGCATGAACTTTTGCGTATTTGTCAGTACGTGTTAGTGTTATAGCTACTATGTCCCAGATGATCTGCCCGTCTTTGACTACTAGTGTGCCATCAATAGCACCCGTGCAAGTCTGGGCATAGAAATACAACACCCTACATTCAAGTGGGTCAGACATTGTCGCAACGTGCTCCAAGCAAACAGAAACACACACACACACACACACACACACACACACTTTCACAGGTACAGTGGCACTGTACAGTAAGTGGGACAAGATGCATGCTGCTTCGCAGATTTCAGTGCACCTGGGAAAGGATGAAGCAAAGTCTTTGGAGGAATGCGCATGTGTGTGCGTGTGTGTGCGTGCGTGTGTGTGTTTGTGTGTGCCCTCTGGGTGGGGCATGGACTGCCATCCTGGGAAGAACAGTATGTTTGCTTTCCAAGCTGTCAGCCTTCCCAGTTGGCTTTGCTGTTTGCACAGCTCTCTTGGGTGCAGCATTCGATGGTAACCATGATGGAGGGAAGCTAATTAACACTTACAGGCTGAACATGAGACCATATTGGGCAGCTTTGAGAGGTGCCATCCGCCATCCATGGTCTCATCTCAGCTACCACTGATTCACTCACACGAGGTGGGGTGGAGCACAGCCAGAGCTTGAGTGCAGAAGTCGAAATACGAAGAGAAAAAAGGGAATCTAACAGAGTAAGTGGAGAGGAGAGTCTGTGTTATGGTCTTGCTCAAATCAGAGCAAGAATAACTGACTAGACCACACCAACTGACATTTGAATCAAATAAATTCAAGGAAATGATTCTTTTGATATGTCCTATTGCTATAAAAACATTTGCACAAAAATAATAATCGGTACTGCTGTGATTTCATTTTAAAACCCTCGTGACACTACTTGAACCCTCCTACATATCACTGACATGAACATGCCATAAACATATCATGGCAGATGTCATAGGCTGTCATGAGTTGTGGTGACCACGTATGTCCATTACTTAAGTGTCATGTTACAAATATTTATTGTCATAACAGATACTATAGTATTTAATTTTGCATTAAATACTATGCAACATAAACTGTCATGACATCAAACAACGTAGCATCTTTCATGACAAGTATCAGTTACCAGTGATATTAATGGACAAAATCTGGTTTTACAGCTTATAACAGCATATGACATCTGCTATGACATGTTTATAGCAAGGTTAAGTCACTGTTATGTAGGAGGTTTCAAATAAAACATTACCTTATTTTTTACCCTGTTGAAAAACACCAGCCACCACTTACACTGAACATGACAAATTGGCCTAAATACTTAATAAAGATATAGGTACATATATGTTACTTTATAAAATCTCCCTACATTAATGCACATGAAAGTTAAAAATTGTTTAGAGATGCAAGGCTTTTTAAAAAAGCATTATTTAGTAAATATCTATGAATATGAAGGTTTTATATAATATTCTTTTTTCCCCACCTACTGATTATCTCACAATTTAGACAGAATAAGAAAACCTTTGAGGCTTGTCCTAATTTAGAGTTAAAATAAGGCAGCATGACCTTTCCTATTCTATTCAGCATGCCTCTCACTGACTCTGAAGACAACATAACACTAAGTTCATCATAGGAGAGGTTAATGTAGTTAAAGATTTACTGGGAGAAACTAGTGACCAATGTGCAATGCTGGAGTAGTAAATCTGAAAATTGGACGTATGCAGTTCTGAGTGTGTATGAGTATGTAAAAGTATGCAAGTGTTCCAGTAAGGTATGTGTGACTCGGTAAGATGTCTGTAGTTTTCATAGTGTGCGTTTGTGTGAGTGTGTGTGTGTGCGTGCGTGTGTGTGTGTGTGTGTGTGTGTGTGTGTGTGTGTGCGTGTGTGTCCTGGCCCCCCTTGGAACAGGTTCTTTAGCTATGGTCAAGCTTAATACCCTGCAGGAAGAAGCAAGATAACCTAGTTTCGTTCTCTCTCTCTCTCTCTTTCTCTCTCTTCACATATCCACACACACAAAGCAAATAAACTAAGTACGGCATTTGACATCATATTAATTGTACTATTATCAGTTTGTGGCTATTTTGATTCATGCATCATTGGTAATTACCTTAAAATTGGATGAAATTGTTTTATTTAGTTCATAAAGGATTCCCACTTAAATGCTGTATTTAAAAAGATCAAACAAAAATGGAACAAAGGCTTCATGTTGCTTTTAAGAATTGTGATTGGCGCTGCTCTATTGTCTGTGACGTTACACCTTAAACTAAACGGATGCCATTAGTTCCCATGGTGACAAGCCATTAGAACTCCGTGATTTTAGACTGGAAACGAAAATGACTTTTCATCAACTACCGATACAGACTTGAGGATGTTTATAACAAACCCACGATGCTTATAATAACCCAATGGTGTGTCATGATACAATTACACACCCCTATGCTAAATACCTGAAAAATACCTACAGTCATATTAGATACTTTATAATGCCGAAATTCATTAGATTGGTATTAGCAGTGAGGTAAATGCACTGTAAGATATGCGCTGTAAATTAGTATATCATCACCCTGGTGCATTTGGGTATTGTGATTGAGAACATGGCAGAGAAGAGTGAGACGGTGTGAATACCATGAGAGTGTTAAGGGTACATGAGAGAGATAGAAAGAGAGAGAGAGATTGAGAAAGAGAGAGAGAAAGGAGAGAGAGAAAGGAGAAAGAGAGAAAGAGAGGACCTCTTCATTGCAGTGCTCGTGTGGAAAGAGCTCTTATGGAGGCCTGGCAAATGAAACTAATGACTCAGAACTGTGACTCAAGCTGTCTGGTAATCAAATCCCATACACAAAAAGGCAGTTGACATGAAAACACGCATATGCACACAGTACACAAACACATACACACACACACACACACACACACATACACACACACACACAGGAGAAGTCAGTCCTTTTTGTCATCACCTGTGCCAGCGTGACAAATCACTGGATCTCCATGGTTTGATGGAGGCTTTCCACTAACCTCATCCTACTCACTGCAGTACAACTCCATGTATTATACTGATAGGATGTCATGATGGGTTAGGAGGCAGGGAAGAAAGACACATTTGCAGGAGTGACTTGTAATAGTTTAAAACAAAAAGTGGTGGGAAACAGATCAAACGAACTGCACTGGCTCAACAATACAACTTCAGCAAAGAGTTCAAATCAATAAAGAGCAGATAACTTTAATGCAACTCATACACTGAGTAGCGCTGCACTGCCACATAATAGTTCCTCCCAGTGAGGGAAACACAAGCCAGGCATAACCAGTGAGGAGCTCAGGGTTGGGATAGAGGGAAACACAAAATCACACTCACACCAACCAGGAAGACATGACAGCGAACGGGCAATAATCTCCGGGTCAAGCTGTGCTTAAGAAAGGAAAGGGAGGCAAGGTACAGGTGAAACTAATTAAGGTCAAGGGAGAAACCAAAGCGGGAAGTAAGAATGGTGGTCCCAGGCTCAGAACTCTAGAGACCGGGATGGCCAGGGGTGAGGCGCGGGCTCCGTCATGCCTGTGAGTCCAGGAGCTGATAAACCTGGTAAGTCAGAGCACCCTCGATCTCCAGTACCTCCAGGAAGGCTAGCTCCTAAACTCCCCTGTCAAGAGGTCCCAAACTACCGGCCTGAGCAGGGAGACATGGAATACAGGATAAATACACATACGTGGGGGTAGCTGCAAATTAGAAGATATGGGGTTGACTTGAGACACAATGGCAAAGGGACCTATCTACTGGGGGAAAACTTGAAACAAATGTCCCACACTGAGCACACACTCAAAGGGCATCGGACCAGTCACAGAGTGCCGTAGTAAATTCTGGGCATACTCTGCCTACACCAGAAACTCCAGTTATGGCAGTAAGCCTGGAAGAACCTACCAAGCTCTTGGATAATACATTCAGCCTGACCATTGGAATGTGGGTGATAGCCTGAGGTTAGGCTGACAGTGACCTCCAGCTTGGGGTACCCTTGACACAAACTGAGGGTCACAGGTCAGACAGGATATCCTCTGGGAGGCCTTAGATGTTGAAGATGAACTGGAAGAGGGCTTTGGCCACCTGAAGAGGGGACAGACAAGATTTGAGGCTCCCGAGATTGGGAAGTAGCAGGAAGGGCTGTCGGGCCCCCTCCAACCAGTGATGCCACTCATCCAGCTTTAATTTGATGATGAGCAGTTACTAGCACACCTTTGCCTCATCCTCATTTTATGCGGATGAGGACCTGCCTTACATGTTCCATGAACCTTTTGGAATATATCAAAATGTTGTCAGTGTAGACAATCGCAAAGCAGTTAACCATAACAAAGAACTCTTTTAACAACTGGAAGACAGAGAGGGCATTTACCAACCCTTAAGGCATAATGTGGCACATGTAATGGGCAGATGTAGTACTAAACGCCATCTCTCACTCATCGCCCACTTGAAAACACACAAGCTTGTATGCACTTTGCAGTCAAGTTTAGTGAGTGGAGCTGTTCAGTGGGTAATGGGATCAGCAGAAGCAGTTGTAGATATCTTATTGTGACTGCACTGAGCCCCTGGTAATCAGTGCAGGCTCAGAGTCTGACATCTTTCTTCTCCACAAAATGTCTGCACTGGTGGGGGATGTGGACCCCTGCTTGAGTGCTTTGGCTACGTATTCCTTCATTGTCTAGGTCTGTGGTTTGGACAATGGATAAATATGTGACCAAGAGGGAGTAGCTTGATGCAGGAGCTCAATAGCACAGTCCCAAGGCCAGTAAGGGGGAAGACAGGTTTCCCTGGAAGTGCTAAAAACCTTGGCCAGTACTCTGGGGGAATATTAAGAGGAAGGTGTGCATGGGGGCTTCCCATGGTCATGGTGCACATTGGGATGGGATAGGGATCCTAAAGCACAAATTATTAACAGGGAGACCAAGATAAAATAGTGTTAGCATTCCAATCTTTATCCGGACTGTGGCGCTGTAGCCATGGCAAACCAAGAATGATTTGGTGCTGCGAATGGGGCAAGGCTAGAAACTAAACATGTTCTAAGAAATGCAGGGGAATAGACAGCTGAATTGGATCACAAAGTTGAGTGTGCCTGAGTGTGCCAGAAGGTTCATTCCTTGGGGGAGAGCTGGGACGCTTCCAGCTGCATGAGTTCATTTGCAGGCTTTCCACTGGTGGCCCAGGAATGGGGCAGTTGACTGAATCAGAGAGTCAGGTGCATGGTCTGGGCTCTGGTGATCTAGGCTGGGGTAGAAGACACCTCTTATTCCTGGGGTGTTGGTCCTGCGTGACTGAATGATGCCATCCAAATCAAGACCGGCATCACAACAGGCCAACTCTGCTTGGGCGCTTGCATTAAGTGCTTCCCTGTAGACCGCCAGCAGAGCCGAGTCGTTCCGTCTGTCTGCTGCGATGGAGGCACACTCAAATGTGATGGAGAAAAGAGCAATCAACTGACTTCCCTGTTGTAAACAGAGAAGTTGCTGCTCAACTGCTCCTGGAAGTGGTGGACGAACACAGAGTAGTTGGATGTCACCAACCTGCCACCCCTTTAGATGCCTGTGGCCCAATCCTGAGAGATCTGGGTTTTCTGAGGAGTAAAGTTCGAAAGCCAACAAGAAGTTACAGCAGCCAGCTGGATCCCCTGTGTAAAGCTGCGGAGGGGAAGCATGTGGGTGGTCAGTTTGCGGTAAGGAGATGACCATGGGTGGTGGCACTGCCCGAGGTGGGGGTGGCATGGCAGATGGCAGGCATATGATGGCAACGAGTTCAACCACAACTTGAGTGAGCTGATCGAGTAATATGCCTTGCTGGTTAAGCACCAATGGAGCATCATCCGGCAGTAGAGGAACTCCTGCTGTAATGATGGGTTAAGAGGCAGGAAAAGGTACAAGTAAAACCAATGGAGGTCAAGGGAGAAATCAAAAGGGGAAGTAAGAATTAAGAAGTAAGAATTTCATTTTCTGTAACCGCTTAATCATTACTAGGGTCACGGGTACCTGGAGCCTATCTCGGGTCTCCCGGCGTGAGGCAGGGACTCACCCTGGGCGGGGCGCCAGCCCACAGCAGTAAATCTGAACTCACTATTATTATTATGTATTAGACCAGTGGGTAACAAATTTTAAGTACGCTTAGGGATAGTGTACGAAAATTCAATTCATTTATTGCACTGATTGCATTACTTCAGCCCTGCTGAGTATCAGGAACTCTGCATGATTCAATTCCGAATCTTTATTAAAAACTTTATTTTATATCTATAAATCTATATATTGCATTAAATATTTAAATACATGGCATATTTTTTTACAACATTAATGTGAAGGACTATGCATATTTGATATGATTTTAAATCAAACTTATCAATCTAATTTAATGTATTTCTGTTGGAAAATATTCCTAACTTTAAACAGAAGTTAATGGTTCTTATGTGTTATGTATGAAATCAGCAGGTATGGGTTGCATGCTTGGTGAAACTGGAAGTCAGAGCAATCAGAAAGCCAGGATGTAGCCAGGCTATTTAGCCATTGTCTAGCCATTGTTAGCAGTACCAACTGTTAACAATGCATGATACAATATTTTGTGCATACAAACACCATAGTAACATGTCCACAGATAAAAACTGGACAGTACGACTGAGTTAATGTGATACACAAGTGCCGATTAGCAGTACTTACTACAGCTTTCACTACTGTTGAGGTATGGAGAAGTCATTTTGAGCTCCGAGTTGGTGGGGCTCTTTTGTCTTTCCCATTTGAAAATCTTCGGGGGGTATTTCAGTTGAAATTTCCAGCAAGAAACTCAAAGATTCTGGCTTGCCCCTTCAAATGGAACACACCATTACATCTTACAGCTGTTACAACTGTTTTGATAGGAACGAACCAAACTTTATCAACACCACTCTCACTGAACTTTGATTTTCATTTCTCAAGCTTCTTGAACTGTATTATTTCACAGTGCCTTTTAAACCCTGCACCCTACAAGTGTGCAGTTAGTTGGAGGGGTTTATGTGATAAGAGGTAGATTTATTAAACAGAATGCTAAATTCAGCCTCATTGAGAGCATGTATTATGGTCGGATCAAGATATCTTTTTGATGCGCCTGCACTTGCCTGTACATCTAGCCCTTTGTGGTTTTATTAAGTCAAGCTGTTAGTAGAGGTATCAGTACTGAAAATGATACATTGCCATAGATATACCCAATCTAAGATCGATCCTCTCTAGCCTTGGTGCTGTATGAAATGGCTCTCAGTAGCCATTTCCTCATTGATTTGGATGTGGTTTGAGTGGGATGGGAGATATTTTAGGATTTCTTTCCTGGTAGACCCTTTGAGCACCATCAAGAAAAATGTATACTTCATGCATGGCTTGGCTGACTGACTACATCGTGCCTTCAAGTGGAAAACTGCATAAATGAGGCAGATTTCTTTTGCCAAATGATTATTTTAATTATGAGATTATTTACCCTGATTATGTGATAAATTTATTAACAATTATTATTATTATTATTATTATTTTTTTATCAGATATTTGGGTGGTTCCTGACTTTTCACTCAGCTTATATCCTTACAGCTTCCACAGTATTCAATATAATTATTTGTGTATTCTCACAAGCTCATACTAAACACAACAGAAGGATATAGATGGTCAGTCCATAGTCAGGGAGTTATACTCAAATCAATAGTCTCTCGTGCGCTTATGCTTCTCTTTTATTTATGGTTTCATTATCAATATCTTTAACATGAGCCTGTGAAATACAAAATCGACAGTCTCTGTTGTGGCTTCAGGCAAGCATTCAGTAGAAAGAGTGTATGTTCAGGACTGACAAGGACAAGGGAAAAAGTCATAAAATCTATTATGGAAAGGCTGACAACACTTTCTGCCGTAACTTCTGCGGTTAGCTCCCCCTGCCTCAGTACAACGAGATGAAGGCGAGGAGGCCAAAAGGTATAGTGTACTAGAAATGTTCTGGAAATGTCACTGTGTTCGGTTTCAGTGCAGTTTCCGCAGCTCAGCAAAAGCCGGAGCTCAGAGCTGGGACTACATCTGCTGCTGCTGGTGGGGGGTGCTGTCACTGAGGCGATGAGACAGGAAGTGATGCGGCAGCCAACTGAGATCATATTTCCATGAGGGCAAGGCAAAAAAAAAAAAAAAAAAAGGAAAAAAGATAAAAGGAAAAAAGTTTTTTTGTTTCACAAAAGGGAAGATGAAAATATGGCTGGCACAACAAAGGACAAGCTATCAGAGCAAAGTAGAAGAAAGGAGAAGGAAACATTACGGTTTAAACATACAACAATAAAATGCTAATCCAAGCATTTTTTTCTTTAGAAGGCTCCAAATGTAAAATCTGTCTTAAAAATGAGTTAGAAATCATTCATTTCTTAACCATGTCTTAACTGTGAGAACACATAATCTTAATACAGTATATAAAGCACAATGTAAATCAAATGCTGGTAAAAAAAAATGCAGGCTGCTTTAAAATACTTGACTATACTTCTAAAAGTAAGATAACAACAATAATCTGTGTTTTGCACAGTTAACGTTTAGAAGGACTCAAAAAAAAAAATATCTGAAGAATTCTTTATATTTTCAATGACTTCCAGACTATATGGCTGGACAATAAAAGAGATTTTGTTTTTGGTCCTATATCTATATAGTGATTTCTACAGGGGAAAATGTGTAATGAGTACAACATGCATTTCCATATAAAACATACTTGAAAATGCATTACTAAACTGTACTAAAGCCTTAACCTCTATTTGCCTATTCATCAACCTATGATGGTAACACTGTGCTGCTTGAGAAAAAAAACAAACAAACATTTTTTACCATCACATTAAATTTCATTAAAGCAATAAAATCAAAATCAAATCAAAATTCCTGGCAAAAGAATACACTTGATATGACTATATTTGTAAGCATCGATTCTGTATGTAATGACTGGAACGACTGATCCCTTCATCCTTTCATATCAATTGGCTTGTGAAATGCAGGAGTCAGGAGGTTTACTAGCAGCAGCTACAGCAACTCTCTGAACTAGCCCTTGAGACCAGGGGCTGAGCTTTCATGGTTGTAAAAACCAGCGGCATGTCATCAGTTATAGCGATGAGACTCATCAGGGTTTCTCCTCTCCATATGAGCCACAGCAGTAGAGCATGGGGTAATGAGAGGACGGCATGCAGGGTGAGAGAAAGAGAAAGGGGGTAATAAACATCACCTCATTAAAAACAGCTTCTCTATACAGTGTGCCATCACAAAGTTCTTATTTCACAGCCTGTGAGGAGCCTTACAAACTAACTTAGGCCAAACTCCCTGTCTACTAAAAAAATCAACATGTTAGAAAATTTGAGGAGACAAAAAACCCCTTTTGAACTGAGTCAGTTTTGTCTGGGAAAGTAGTCTAAATTAAGCGGCTACTGACAAGGGTTGTGATTTAAATTTGAAGTATGTATCTGTAATCTGTAAAGTTTTTGTCTGAGAGCAACAATCCTGGAATGAATGATCTTGGGAAAATCGCTTAACATGCAGCTCTATTATTATAATAATCACAATAACATATAACAGCATCTAACTCCTCTGGTCCTAAGGGGCAAAATAACCATGCTACACTAAACCCATATGATGAAGCAGAATTTTAAACTCCAGATTTATTTTTTAAATTTAAGACTACATTTAATCAGTGGATACTTCAAATTTTCATTACAGCACACCTGTCATGATTGTTTGTTAAAAAGTTCAGAGTTAAGGCTTATTGTTATTATTATTATTATTATTATTATTATTATTATTATTGCAAAAGATGCTACACTGGTGTAAACACTTTCTGAAATGCATTCAGAAAGCAGTTCTGAATGCATTTTATTGAAGGGAAACAATAACAGCCTTGAACCTTGTTGGAAACACAGTGATATGTTGTACAATGAGCAATTCAACTACAAAATACTAGTCACATTGCCACAACCCTCAAGGTATATAAACAACAGCTATAAATATAATAAAATCAAAAATAAATACAAAACAAAAACATGAAGAACATAAATCAGACAACTCGTTCTTTGAACGTGTGGGGTCGCAAGTGCTTATCCAAGGAACACCCTCCTCTTGTTACGCTTATCAAGCTTCATTCTCATGACCCAGGGTCATCCTCCTGACATTTTGTGCTGCCATCCTGCCCTTATTGTCAAATGCTGAAAGCAAAAGGATAATTTTGCTGTTTCTCAACAAAAATGTCTCTCTTTAAGCTTGGGGGATTACTCTGTTTTATATTCTTCCCCGCCTTCTTCTTCAGATACCTTCTCCACCTAAATCAATGTTCTCTTGTTCCTGCTGGACATCTGAAAATTCACTGGGGGAACTGACACCTTCAGCACTTTTATAACCTCTGACCGCATTCCCCAGTAAACAATGCTTTCAATCAATGTTCATTTTGTCTGAAATTGTGTTTATTTTGTCTGAAATTGCTTTTATTTTGTCTGTGAACTTCAGTCATGCATAGGGTTATGGAGGGAAGAGGCTGCACATGCACAATCAATAGCACACATAATCCCAATTTCTCATTTTGTGTTTGTGCGTGTGTGTGTGTGTATTTGTGTGTGTGTGTGTGTGTGTGTCTGTGTGTGTGTGTGTGCGTGCATGTGTTTTCACAGTTGCTGTGGTATGTAAATGATTTTATAACTGCTGGTTCAAAATGACCCTAAGTTAGTTTTTGTTCCTTGGTGGTCTACAGCTTTCATGAAAATGTAAACAATATTTCACTTTTTATAAAGTTGAGGTCACTTTAGGAAAAATCATTTCAAGTTTAAAAGAGATCATTTAGGGTAGTTTCTCCGCTGTAAAACAAGTGGAAGGCCATTTTTGACCCTTAAGACATGTATATGTATTTCCTTGTCCTTTAAAGTTACTTTTTAGGAGATGCAAGGTTAGATTTTGAGTGTAAACAATGTTCCATAGCTTAAATTTTCAGTGGCTGCAGTACATCTTGTGGGAACTACCTGCACACTACATTTCATTTTTATTTTATTTTTAAGTGTGAAAACAATATTTACACTATAAGCGGCAAGTAAGTTACAGAAGTACTCAAGTTTGCTCCTTTCACACAAGCACTTCTAGACAGGAGTCAAGTGTGACTGAAAGCTTTTGTTTTTACAGCTGGGTTTCGGCTGAGCTTAAAGTATCTTGATAATGTCCCTGGTTTTAAGTGTGCAAAGGATTTATGAAACAGAGGGCTGGTAACTGGTGTACATGGCTGTGTGCCATGTTGTTATTGTTATTAAATGTCATGCACATCATGTAACACTGACATCGACATATACACTATGACATTTCAGCCCAGTCTATGGGTTAAAATTTGTGAAAATAAGCTTCTTTATATCCCGATACAAATAGGCTACCTTAATCCATACAAATCCCTTCCATATTACTCTACATTAAAATTAATCCATTACAAAATGTGCTAAAGAAAGAGATGGCAGTTCACTTTCTTCTTCTCAGCAAAGTGTGATCAAGTGTTTCAAACTAGCAATGAGGAAAAGCTTCCATGTTTCCTCTTTAGATGAGGCGTGTGCTGTTGAAGCCGGGAGTATTAGCCTACTCATTCAGCCCCAAACCAGCAGAGCAACAGGGAGCCTCTCTCCTGTAGACTTCCAATCCATCTACTGCAGTGCTCACAAGATCGATCAGCATTGTGTTTTCTGAGATGAGAGAACGGAGAGAGAGAGACAGTGAGCGAGAGTGTGTGAGAATGAGAGAATGAAGCAAAGAGAAAGAAAGCATGTGTGTGCGCAAGTGACTGATGTAGCAAAAGAAGGAAAAGAGGAATGAAATTGAGAGAAAGGGCGAGAGAATCGGAATGCACTGATGTATGCACATCAGGCGCTTTTTACTCTGTCCCTCACCACACCATTCCACCTCCTCCCTCTCTCCCTCACTCCTTCAATCCCTCTCTCCTGGTGCCCTGAGGCTAGAGGGACGGCAGTGATATGATTACGTGTAAACAGCCCGTGTTACCAAACGCCTTACTACCGCCCCACGTTTAGGCAATAAATACCTGCCACCCACACGGCCCCTAGCAGCCCAATACATATGTATGCTTGCACACTGCATTCAGGCCTGATAAAGCATGCTATAACAAGACCCTGCAATGCTCAGAGAAATGAGCAGAGTGAACCGAGAAGGCTCAGAATCGTCCACATCTTGAGGTACCATCACGTCAGCTTTAACTGATTTAACTTAACTAATAACTCTTGCTGTTTAGAATGTAAACCAGGTTAAACTCAAGACTTTCTCTTTTTTCAAGTTAAATTGCAATGCAGTGGCATAATAAGTATGTTTGCAGACCCTGGTGCAGAATAATTAAAATAAAAAAAATATATAAATAAATAAATAAATAAAAAGCCCTCATTTACACAATTTTAAATGAGAATGTAATCCATTTTCTCGTTTCCTCACTATTGTTGTGTTTCAGCCAACCTATGGTATAAACTAGGCTGCAGTATAAAGTAGACCATTTTTATGTAATTGCAGCAGTGCACTCGTGCAAAATTGTGTAGGTAGAGATATAAGGTATCCGTCAAAGACATCAGGGGGGCTCAGTTACCACAAACGCCCCAGGCCCCGCTGTGACTGCTTTGCATACATTGTTAGCAGTTACACCAATGTAAATGAACATCAAGTAAAAAAAAAAATGCATTTCCCTTCACCTTACAGTATTTCAAACGTAAGATTAGTTTTCTGAAATGCTAGCTTTGAACGTTTAGCTTTGTTTATCTCTCTTTTGTGTGTGTACGGTCACCTGTGTGTAAAAGCTGTGCCAGGCCAGCTGTTTCAGTATTAGGGTCAACCCCATTTTAAGCCTCTCAACTGTAATCTCATTCTTGCAATAAGAATGAGTCAAAATCCACACAACAGATATCAACTCAGGAATACTATTATCATTCTAAGGGTGATGAACTGAGGTATTACATAACAGAAATGATGGCAGAGATAGGATATACCGTGCTGCTGTTTTCAGTCAGATTCACAGTAGTGTCAAAAACATGATGTTTCAGCACCATGGACAGCTACTTGTGATTATTATGTAGTGCTACAGCTCATGCTATAATTAACAACAACACTTTTCTAACTGAGTTGCTCATGTGCTAAATATACAGTGCATGCAATATATTTCAGAAACATAATTTAATAGTAACAGTGGAACAATCAAGTTGCAGTGTACTCGGCTTTACCTTTTTTTTTTTTTTTTTACGTACACTTCAATGTAGTATTTCAGTACAACAGTTTTCAAAGAGCTCCAAAATGTGGATTCAGACCTTGTTTGATGTTGCCATGAATGTTGCTATGGAGACTAAGAGTCCAAATAAAGATCTTCACCAGGCAGACGATCCTGACCTTATACTGTTAGTCCACCACTTTCTCTCAGGTTAGAGAGGAAGTTGCATTTATGCAAGGTCAGCAGAATCCCTTTGCAGGGGGCAGTGTATTGTATTGTAACCCTAATAATAATAATAATAACAACAACAACAACAATAATAATAAGAATCATACTACTACTACTATAACTACTACTACTGCTACTACTACTACTACTACTACTACTACTAATGATAATAATAATTTTAATACAACAAAGCAAAAATTTGCAAAACCATATAATAGTCTACTATGGGAAATCAAACAGGAGTAGATTAGTATAATGTTAATAATTAATGGAAGCGAATAGCCAACATTTAGCATTAGCCACGCAGTCATTCTAACTGGTGGCTAGTAGTTTCCATGCCATGTTTACATGTTTGGTGAAACTATTCTTTTAATATAGTAGTTCATCTATTATCACTAATGACAGCACATACTTGACATCAATGAGGCTCCAGTTAGATCATTATTATGACTATACAATTGAAATCATGCTAACTGATCCTTTCTGTCTTTGTTAACCATGGTAGCAAATGTCATTTAACCAGGGGCGGATCTTCCGGGGTGGCATAGGGTGGCAAATGCCACCCTAAAAGAAAGCCTTGCCACCCCTGCTGCCACC
>JBBPCZ010000034.1:4981285-4998106 GCA_037974445.1 Brycinus macrolepidotus
ACCTGTACCGTTGCACCCCTAGTTGCCACCCCTCAAAAATTCCTGCCCCCCCCCCCTTGCCACCACATAAATATTTTTCTAGATCCGCCCCTGCATTTAACCGACTCCTTTAAAGTAGCGGTGGAGCTGCTAAAGCTAACCTGTAAACTGTCTATATGTCGCCAGCAGAATTCTTCTGCCCTTGACATTGTGCTAATTGTCCCCAAAGACTGAGTGAGGAGAGCCATGCTGGAGCTCCAAAGCCTGGATGTTGGTCTGCTCCACTAACTGCTCCTTATCCAGGAGACGGCTGTATAAATAGGAGCTCCAAAAATAAGCCTCAACTCTCCCAGGGAGCTCTCGGGAGATGGCCGGAAGGATGGCCATGTTCCCAACCAGCCAATGAAACTTCCACACATGGAAAAACCTGGCTCTGGAAGATGATGGTTGATATAGTAGGCTAATGAATAGATATGCAGGGCTGCATGTCTTTGTGCTGAGCTACAAAAAAGTACTAGATCAGATGAACTACACATATTACACACTGGACAAGTTAAAACTGCTCCTATTGTATGCTTTTGTATGTATGTTACTACTGTTTGGTCCAAGGTGTACATATGTGTATTGCATTGCCGCCTGAATGATTCTCCAAATGGTAATGCATGTTTTTCAAAGGAAAAAAACATCCTTCGCTCGTGTATTGTTTTGTGACAAGTTTATGTAACAAGATTTTATTTAAAATAATTTTGGCCTATTTCAGCTGGCGCATTCATCATGAAATGTCAAGCATACGGCACTTTCAAACAATGCAATAAAAAGAGAGCGATAGATGCAACTTCTCTGTCTTTCGTGCCTACACCAAATCTTTCTTCAAAGCAATACTGAATTTAGTGGCATAGTCCACTAGCTCACTGCTCACTTGGTGACAATTTATAACACAACCCCTGATTTCACTGATGGATTTCTCATTTTACATGAATGTCAGTGGTACGAGTTGGCTTGAATGCGTCTAATCAAATCAGTTGTTTTTGAAAGCACCCAGGGACATAAACAAACACCACAGAGAGAACATTATTTGCTCTCTGTCCTCAGTCAAATTAACAGCATATTGGCTGCAATGGGGAACACTTACGCAAGACAACTTGACAAATCAGATGCAAAATTGCACTCCTCGCTGTAATGGCTCTGCTGCTGCCTCACATTCAAACTGGGGCCAGATTATTTTAATGAGGTCTTAAGTGGTCCTGATGTTTTAGTGCGTGCCTGTGCTACTCTTTATGCATCACTGGACTCAGTGGTGGGGCCGCGGGCTCTGATTTTGTGTGCAAATAGAGATGGACGATGTTGACACTCCATGATTGTAGAAGTCATTTTATACTGACCTCTCTGGGTAAAAACACACATGGACTAGGTGTGTGTGTGTATATATACACACATACACACTATATGGACAAAAGTATTGGGACAAACTCAGCCAACCATGTCTTTATGGACCTTGCTTTGTGCACTTGGGTGCAGTAATGCTGGAATAGAAAAGGCTCTTCCCCAGATATGTTAGAAGCATGGTGATTAAGAAGTAAATAAGACACACCTGTTTTTCCAAACTCTGAAAAACAAGTATGTCCGATACTTTTGTCCATAGCCTATATATAAATATATTAAGTGTAAATTCAATTTAAGTGTGTTCTCTGAAGAGAATGTGTTAACTTATATTTATTTAGAAAATAAATCGAACGTGTAATCTGACAGGGGTGTTCCAAATTTTGTGTCAGGCTGTACCCACTCCTTGTCTAGTGTTCATTCTATGACTGTTCTTGCAGACCGCTGTGGTTCTATAGTAAACTGGGGGCTGTGAGTGTGTTTTATTGTTGGTTGGAAGCTCTTTAGAAGAGCAGAAACAATATCTCTCTCTGTAATTCTAAAGAAGCGAGATGATGCACTGCGTCTTTTGATTTGGTTAAAAGGGATTTGGTGAGTCACTGGCAGTGTGTAGAGTCTGATAAATGATTATGGCTTTAAAGCTCTGATTGAATATTAAGGAAATGTGCAAAGATTGTGACGTTCCTGTCACCGTCTACAGTGATGGCGACCAGTTCAGCTTCATAGTCTGAATCAAAGTGTATGTGCGTATGTCTGTGTGTGTGTGTGTGTGCATGAGAGAGAGTGTTCTTGGTCAATGCCTTGAAACTCCACAAAAAGAACTTTTTGATGTGCAGACCAATGCTTTTCTCTTTTTTTTTCTTAAAAAAAAAAAACAGACATTTTCTTTTTCTGTTTTTCTCCCTGACGTTAAGAGTGAGATTTGCTGTGAGTGTGGATATGGGGTAATATAACACACTTTAATCCAAAGTGTGTAAAATTCCATAAGCATAGCATTATTACAACAGGGCTTTTAAGAGGAAGCTAAACCACTGAAGCAGTGTAAAAGCCCTGATATCGAATCTATCACATCTACTGACACAATAATTATAATTATTTTGAGTGACTCTTTGTGCTTGTTTTGCACTGTAAATGATTTCAAATAGTAAAAAAAAAAACTGACTGATAAGTCTTAAATAAACTCTCTTGCATAGAGCGTTTTAAGGCAAGTAATCTTATCATTGAAAAAAAGATTTATTTCACTTGCGAGGATTTGTTTTTTGCAGTGTGTGTGTGTGTGAAGCAAGTGTGTGCACTGCTGCTAGAAAAGCAAAAGCAACACCACAGCCATCTGAGAATAGAGCTGGTGTGAAAACATCTCTCACTATCTCTTTCTGTCTGTCTACCTCTCTCTCTCTCTCTCTCTCTCTCTGTCTCTCTCTCTCTCTTTCTCTCTCACCGGCTGTCCAGCCAGCAGGACCAGATGAGCACCGATAATTACCAACTGGCTGTGTGGGGCAAAGGACACCTTCAGTGTGTGTGTGTGTGAGTGTGTGTGTGTGTGTGTGTGTGTAAACAATGGATTTGGCCTAGGTGACACTTGCCCTTTCTGTTCCCAGAAGCAGCTTAAAACAGATTTTGCTTTTCATTGGCCCTTCGGTCATGGCTCTGTCCTTGTTGTTTGTAATGTCTGTAGTGCGTTGTGTTTGACTCTCTGTAATGCTGTTTGCCTGTGACCACTCTTATTTAATCAGTTGCATTATAAAGTGTTCCTAAATAGCTACTGGCTTCAAAAAGAAAGGAAGAGAGAATGAGAGGAGTCAAAGAGGAAGAGTAAGATTGAGATAAAAAAGTAAACAAAAAGAAAACCTTCTCTAGCCAAAGACTGTTGATGCAGGCTTTGGGGAATTGCTAGACATAGAAGAAAACTCTTTAATGTTGGTATTATGTAAAGCTTTTTAAACTTTGAAGGCTATAAATTAAAAAGCCATGAAAGGTTGTTTAGAGCTGCGGTTCTCAAACCGGGCCCCCATATGGCCCAAATTTTGCTCTGACCCAACTCACCCTGAAGACTGATTTGAGATTCACTGTTTTAAGATATAGGCTCCCAAATCTGGTCCTTGAGCTCCCTTTGCTTTGCTCATTTTAGGGTTTTCCCAGCTCCCAAAACACTTGTTCTGACCAATCAACTCATTAACAGTCCCCCTCTAAGCTGAAGTGAGTGTGTTAGAGCAGGATTTATTGGACCACGGTTGGGAACTCATGCTTTAGGGAACCAACAGTAGTCCTTGGTAGGTGTAGTCCAGAGCTTAAATCCAGTTTCCAGAACTGGATTTTGTAATGGCCTGTAGCCACGACACTACACCAGTCAGTTAACTACCTGTGATTACAAAATCCAGGACTGGGTTTTGGATTCGAGGTCCAGATTTGAAGACCCCTGTCTAAAGACATCACCTTTTAATATTTTTCAAAAGTGCAATAGGGCTTCTTTGCTTAAGCACTTCAACAAACTGACGTGAGACTTTCCTCGTAGGAAGCTTTTAAATAAATACTTAATAGAATGTCATAGAAGCACATTGGCTTGACCCAAAGCCGAGGGCTGGATGGACATTACTGGTTGTAGGCACTGCCACAGAATTATGACTCATTCTCCCATGGTGAGAATGTTCTGGAAGCAAAAACATTCTACTCCCCGCCTCGAGTGACACTGTGCCTGATCCGGATGTTAGGCGCGTGAATAGCGAACCAGTCCGAGCCAATGGATCCGAAAGCCCATACCCACACAAACCACATAATCAACATAAGCAAGAGAAAGCATTTCTACGGAGATGTATTGGCAGCAGACCTAAATTTCATATGCTTGATGGTGAGTCATAGCTTACGCCAGCAAAAAAGAAAAAAAGACAAAAAAAAAAAAAAGAGCCATAAAAGAGGAGGAATGCGTGGCTCCCTAAGGACTGTGGAAGTGGGAGAGAAAACTCAGCTTCTGTATCCCTCTTTCCTCAGTCCCCCGGGTCACAGCACACTTCAACTGGGACAGATTTACATGAAACCTAATGAAACACTGCTATTTTAAGTCAGTATTAATACTAACCTATAGAGCTAACGCTGACTATGTTTGAAAGACAGTTCTGGCCTGTCTGAACACTGCAGAGAAGGATTGTTTAAGAGTTTTAAAAATTCACGTCCCTAAAAGGCTCTCGGCTTAGACGTATGGTTCTGAGAAAAACTTTTAAGTAGTGGGACCTTTACATTATGTTGAAATTGTTTAAGGTTTAACATAACCCTTGACTCTGAGACTCTCTCATCGTCTCATTTACAAGACTTTTTTCTTTTTACAGAATTGTTCTTTAAAGGTTCTTTAGGGAAGTTCTTCTATACCAAATATATTCCAGACCACGCAAACGGTCCATGTCCGCATTTCCACTTTGAGTAAATTAGGCAAAGCTCAGTTAATAGATGGCCTTCAAAGTCTCATAAAAGCCTTTGAGTTGTATCACTGAATGGAGTTTGTGTAGTATCAGTCAAAGTGCCAGAGAAGAATATGCCTGTGAGACACATTGACTTAAAAGACACGTATTTTTCTCTTTCAGACTCGCCCTGAGGACAAACCGCTTTGATTTAATCCTTGTCTACATCGAGTCATTTAATAGGCCAAGGTGAAAAAGAAAATTTCCCTCCCTCATCTGTGTCCGAGCATGGGGGAGATTGAACAGTCCTCGCTAAATAAGTCTCGATGGCAATTAATCTTCCGACAGCATATTATTAAATGTTTCTTACTTTAAATCCATTTTTTATGGTTTATTTCACATTTCTCAGACTTTGATAACACCTCAATTAATTGTGTATATCGATTATGCCTGATCTTTTCTCCAACTAATCACATGGCAAGGTTAAAGCATAAATATAAACCTTTCGCAAGATCTAATAAAGCAGTTACAATTAACCA
The DNA here is from genome assembly GCA_037974445.1 of Brycinus macrolepidotus. Taxonomy (NCBI): domain Eukaryota; kingdom Metazoa; phylum Chordata; class Actinopteri; order Characiformes; family Alestidae; genus Brycinus; species Brycinus macrolepidotus. The sequence goes on from JBBPCZ010000034.1 coordinate 4,986,573, forward strand.
CAGTGTGCACAGATCAGCCAGAACATTAAAAGCACCTGCCACCATCTGCGGCACTAAAACAGCTCTGACTCCACAAGATCTCTGAAGGTGTGCTATCTGGCACCAAGACATTAGCAAGTCTTGTAAATTGCAAGGTAGGGCCTCTGTAGATTGGACTAGTTTTTTTTCAGCACATTCCATAGATGCTTGTTGGATTGAGAACCTGGGAAATTTGAAGGCAAAGTCAACACCTGGAAGTCTTTGTCATGTTCCTCTAACCATTCCTGAAGAATTTTTGTGTGGGGAAGGATGCATTATCCTGGTGAAAGAATTAGGGAATTCTTTTGCTATGGTAGAACAAGGTAAGTGATACATGTTAAAGTAAAGCTCCTGTGAACTCCAGGACCCAAGTTTCCCAGCAGAACATTGCTCACACACGCACACACACCTTGCTGTCCATTTAATGTAAAAGAAAATGTGATTCATTTGACCAGGTCACCTTCTTCCATTGCTAACATGCCCATTGTATGTACTTTTGATGGTGAACAGGGGTTAGCATGGGCACTCTGACTGGTCTGCAGCTATGCAGCCCCACACACAGCAAACTGTGATGCACTGTGTGTTCTGACACATTTCTGTCATAGCCAGCATTATCTTTTTTGGCATTTTGTGCCACAGCAGCTCTTCAGTGAGATCAGACCAGACGGGTTAGCTCTCACTCCCCATGCAAACCAATGAGTTATCCTTCCTTGAACAACTTTAGGTAGATACTCCTAGGATACTTCAAAAGACCTGGCACTTTTGAGGTACTTTGACCCAGCCATCTAGACATCACAATTTAGTCCTTAGCCCTTCAGTCAAAGTCAATGATCTAATATGCTGCCAGAGCTAACTTCATGAAATACTGCATTCCGTAATGCACCATGGTCTTTTTAGTGTGGAGTCACCTGCTTCTTATTCAGTTAAACTAGCGCATACTACCAGTTGAAGATGAAATGAGTCATCTTCTAGCAAATGCAAGAAAATACTGTCTTTAGAAACCACACACATTTACCACATGGACAAATCTAAAGCTGAAACCCAAGTTTATTTCTGGCTTTGGAAACAGTAGAAAACAGGTATTGGGTGTCTTTTAAAAGTCACACCTGCTCATTTTTTTTTAACAAAATATATCCATGCATGCTGCTGAAGAACTGAAAAGGGTTATCAACAGTTGCTAAAGAGTCATTGGAGGGCTAATGAAAGTGAGGTGGGTCTTAAGATCTATCTGACTAAGATCTATCTAGTGTCACGCCTGCCCTGGAGTAGGGAACACTTCTTGTGTCAGATACTGAATACTATGCTGTACACTACTGAGCAGTATGCAGTATACCATATTTACTGGTACAGTATGCAGTACACAATACACAGTAGGTAATTTCAAGTACAGTCAATGTCTTTCTTGAATGTATTCTTAGGTATTCACAAAACTGCATTTAGTGGTTAAAATTTCACATTAAAAAGCCACATATAGAAGGGTGCAATCAGATAAAGAAAAACATAGCTGGGAAAGTGGAGGGCATTGGAAGGGCGATTGGTTGTGTGAATTGATGGAACATTAGGGATTTCAGCTGTGGCGACAGATTGTTCAGCCAGGCCAGGGCAGGTTTTGGCAAGGGCCCGTAGCTATGGGTATTCACAGAGAGCCTGGCTTTATCCTAGTCTTGCTGGTAGGCAGAGAACCCTTTGGTTTAAAGAATACATTTTGTTACTAGTAGTAATTTTTCAAATAAAAGCTAAAACTAGATATTTGCTTAGTGGTGGCTGCAAGACTGTTACTTAACCTTTCATCATACATTCAAAGACTTTATCCTCACCTCCTACCCACCAGAGTAGTAGGGATGCACTCATATCAATATTAGGGGTAAAATTTATCAGTATGTGGAGGTGGCCTGCAGCACTTTTTTATTGAAGTGTTGTTCTGCCTTTATTGTTGGATACACTGGAAAGTTTCTGAATGGGCAGGCACACTCATGCAGAAAAAAAAAAACTATTCATGTTTCTTCTGATTGGTTTAAACAACAACTGAAGTGTGAAGCATAGTAACATTTACTGTTTGCTTGCTGAAAATTATAATAATAATCCATCATTATGATAATTTCTGACTTAATTGTTTACATAACAAAATAAATGTGACTACAGCAGTGAAAGTAAAGGTCACATTATTAAAGGTGAGGAACAGATTTAAGGACAGAAGTACCCATTTTTGCCATTATAGGGTTAATACGTGCTATTATGTGTCTGGGAACTTGGCCTCAAAATAATTGCAAACTAAGGTGTGTTTGGCTTCTCAGTGGTACAGGTACTGTGTATCTTTATTTGAATGATCAAACCTTGTTTCCCTGTTTTTCACTTGGACTTCGGTTGGGATGTTCTTCACCTGACCAGTATTTTCCTCGCTCTCTCTCACTGACAGGAGCTGACAACTTACTGCACGGAGAGCTTAGAGTTCAAACCGATTAAGAAAACATGTCTCGTGCAAAAGCGGAAAACATCCTCGAAGAGCCCCACCAAAAATTTCACTCCCTCTTTTCACACCTCCCTCCTTCTCTGTCTCTCACGTGCGCTCATTCTCTCTTTCAAGTGCTCGTTAGCATGTCTGGAATGAATCCACTTGAAGTCAGTTTTCGTAATTATTCCCTGTTAACAAGCATTAGCTATGGTTTTGAATGGGCTATTTTTGGGTCACATACACAAAATTATTTCTCTAATTCGCTCTCCAAATTGAATTGTCTTAAGCTTGTGCCGCATGCTCCCCCAAAACAGTGATAACAGTAAAACTGCAATTTTGGATTGAAAAATAAAGATTCTGACATGACTGATCTACTTAGCCCTGCTGTTTGTATATGTACAACTGTATCCACTGTGATTTGTAGTCACAAGAAGAAGATACAGTATAGCTCCCCCATGAAAAGTAATGAATTTAGAACATGCAACATCTGTGACAGGTTCTTATGAAATAAACCCAGATTGAATAAAGTCTACCAATCCACCTACCCTATACCAAATGTGGAAAGTATAGTGGTATAGGTAAAGAAAAAGTGGCAGATGGTGCGTTTACCTGAGGACACTTACATAGTAAAGGATTATGGGCCCATAGCATGTACAGTAATGTAGAACGCAGAGCTGTTCAGCGAAGTGATACCAGCAGCATTCAAAAGTAGTTTCACCAGACAAACATGATGAAATAACTGCAGGGACAGCAAGTGTGATTGTATCCCCACAGACAATAGAGTGGAACGTATATACAGAGATAATGATGGGGGAAATCAATGTCCAATTCAGCAGTCCAGATATACAGAGCAGCAGGGTCAAGCTAACACTTTAGCTTGGAAACGATTAGTTAATAAGGGTTTTAGAGGAGAGCATGCATTGATTTTCTTATCAAGACTGTATCTTTGCTCTGTGTAGATTGAGGTCAGGCTTTATGAGGCAATGCAGATATGCACAAGACATATATTAACAGATTTGACTAAACTGAAAGGTCTATTGAAGGTGAACTCAAATTGTAACTACTGACAACAGCATTCTAATGTAATGACATCCTGCTACAAGAAATTCTGATTTTCTAAATACTAAATACTAAAGCTCACAGTTGTCAGACTTTTACTGAAGGAATCATGGTAAAACTGCACAAAGAAAGATAAAGAATATGTTGCTTATGTGCTTTTTATGAGCTCCAAGTGTCTGTGTTAAGACGAGAATTGGCATCAGTTGTAGTTACACAAAACTAGCTTGGCACTAACAACACTGCAGATTTTTGTAGGGGTGCCAAAGGAAATCAGTATTATGTTTAGGACCAACTGGACAATGAAAGGTTACTTATAAAGTTAATTACCAGGTTTCTGTATTTGCTCTTCATGATCTGATGGATGTAGTTAGTTTTTGGTATAAATAAAATAAAATAGATTACTAAAATGACATATTCTTTATTTTATATCTTGTCACATCCACGTTATGGCTCAGATCCCTGTGAAAGTAGTGTTTCTTTCTCTTTCGCCCTGCCTTGACACTACATGGGCTCAAACACATACAACATAAGTTTGTGTACTATGAAATAAGGTCTCTCCTGCTCTACATGTGGTATTCATTCACTTCCATACAGTTAGCATTGTCCATTTATAGAAATTAAGCTGCAAAAAAGCCCTTTTTGAATCGAATGTTTTTGTGATGTCACAAAAAACAATACATTTACATATTTGCCTCTTTTCCCTACAGCAGTCCAGCTCTGCTCATTGATATTGAAGTGATAAGGAGTGAGTCAGCCTGGACTGCCTCTCTGAATTAGGCACAATATGAGAAACCAATCAGAACTGGGACCATTTACATATGACAGTCTTAAAGAAAACAATAACAGACAGCGTGTTTAATTCTAAAAGACAAAGGGAGACTGGAAAAAGGATTCATGATTATTTATGATATATAAAGTGGACCAGCAGACAGGGAAAAATACAAGAGAAGTATGGGATATTGGCCCTTTAATTAATGTATCGGGTCACTAACATATGGAGAAAAGGCCCTATGAACTTTTTCTGACACTCAAAAGCAATGAAAGTGTGTTACCCACAATGCTGTGAATAAACATAGTTCTAAGTGCATTAATGAAAGCAAAGATTTGACTTGTGTGCCTCACATTTCAAAGACTCTCTTAGTAAGTCCACCATTATGAGCCATTATGAGGAAAAACTCTGATAAGGATTTCCATAAAGCTTTCACCAGAAGTCGTGCACAAAGCAGAAGCAGCTAATTGAATATTTGAGCTCAAAGCATATGAAAAAAGTTTTGTGAATCCTGTATTCGGCGCTGTCTTTGCCCTCTAAGTCTGGTTTAGGATCTGTCTGGAAAGGCATTTTATAGGTTTCTTGCTTTTTCATTGCGAGTGTGTGTGTAAGAGTGTTAGTGTGAGGTGCTGGGGAAGGGAGTGTGAGCCACCTGATGCAATAGGTTTTTATCCACACTGCTTTTATAGACTTTGAGATGCTGCCGGCATTTTTCTCCTCCGAAGTTGAGTCTTTCAGCAGAGGGCCCTGCCAGCTCAGCACAGCATGAAGTGACCATGCCATTCACAGGCAGTGTAAACAGAGAAATGTGCTAATAACAATTCACAGTCATTTGCAGTTTCTCGTTTTAATTCCATCATTTGGTAACCCACTCGAATTCGCAACACAATCTCAGCCAAACATCTATGCGAGCTCTGTACACTCTTAAATGAATAAAGCTGCCAAAAGGGTTCGTTGGATGACGTCGTAGAACAGCGGTTCCAGGCACGGGTTCTGGAGCCCCCCTGCTCTGCAGATTTTGGTGTTTTCTTTGCTCCCAGCACACCTGATTTGACAGATGAGCCAATTAATAAGCTATTCCTGGATTAAAGTCTGTGTGTTAGAACAAAAAACACTCAATCATGCAAGGCAGAGGGGCTCTGGGACCAGGGATGGGAACATGTGTGATTTCAGTGGCCTGAACGCACCATTAGCTTCTCCTTTTTGGCCTTCTTTTCTTATATCTTAAGAATAATTCAGTCAGTTTGCATTGTTTGTCATGTAATTAATTAGTAATGTGTAAAAATGAATGAATTGTGAAATAATGAAAAGTTTGGGGTTGGGTACAGTGTCTTATGCTTGGTAGTGTGTGATGTGTAATATTGTGTGTTTGACCAGGAATGTAAAACAGAAAAATCTGAACCTGGTAAAACAATAAAAAGAACCATTTCTTTGATTCTTTGCTTTACAGTCTAGATTCACTTTCATTTCTAGGTCCTATAAAAGACTCTTGTCACGAAAACATTTATAATTTGAACACAGCAGCTGTCCTCTGTCCTCTGTTTGAAAATTTCATGATAAGTAGATCAATATGGACCAGTATGAATGAACATGTGAGTGAGTTTGTCTGTACTTACCACGCTGTTACTCCAAATAAATGCCCACTTGAGATATTTTACTATGTTCTTAATATCTAGAACCTCTTGGATTTTATTTAGTAAGACTGTCTGTCTATTTACTTCCATGTTATCCAGATAAAATACATTTTGTATCTCATAATTACTTAATTAGTAGAACTTAGGGGACTGTAGAAGAAAGCATTACTAAGCCTTGTCTGTGGTATACAGCCTTACCCTACGGATGGGGCAAATAGAGAGTACGCTGAAAAATGCATATTCCTTTAAAGCGTAAAGTGTCCATTTGTCATAAGTGAACACACCACAGCACAGCACACAGTGTGAACAGCACAAAATAGTTCTCTGCATTTAACCTGTTCATCCAAGTGAAGCAGCAGGCAGCCAGGAACGCAGCACCCAGGGAGCAGTGTGTGGGGACGATACCTTGCTCAACGGTACCACAGTGGTGCCACTGGATTCGAACCCATGGCCTTCCGATCGCAGGGGCAGATCCCGAACCACCTGGCCACCAGCTGCCCCCTGTTAAAGAATAATTAGGGACTCAAAGGTGGATCTGCTGTGACATCGCTTCAGAGGACCCTTGTGCGTGCAGTACTGCAGGTAAAGGCCTGCTATACATCTATAGGCTGCAGCAACAGGCATTACCCATTTTTTTCTTATTATTTCTCATTCTCTCTCTTTTCACTCTCGCCTTCACTCCTCTTTTTCTGTTTTCCTGCCTACATACAGCTGCATTTTTGCAAGTGTGGACCCCTTTCATTCTCTCTTTGATCTCCATGCTCCCAGTCCAACCTTAGATCCATTTTGTGATGAGTGCCATGACTCCCTCATACGGCAGAATGTGTGTGTTATTGGGAGAGACTCTGACCCGTGGATGTTAAAATTGTTCATGTGTGCGAGTGTGTGGGGGCTGACTCGCCGCTTTAAGATGTGCGGGGTCATACATGCACGGGTGGGAGGAGATATATCTGTCTCTCTCTCTCTCTGTTTCTCTGCATTTGGGCACGATGCGCGGGAGGAGTGGGATCTAGTGCGCATCTGAAAAAGCCTTCTAATTCCTCCTTTGCAATCACGCTACCAGAATCAAATTAACAAATAAGCTCTGTGATCTACAGATTAACTGAATAATTAGACTTTGTTGTGATATAAATGACTTTTTTTGGTACAGAAAATGACCTGTTTGAGAGAATGGGGATGGTTATGTAATGAAGCACACATACACACATTCATACGCACACAGACACACACAGACACACGCACACACACACACACATTTATTCAAATCTGCCAATGCCACCTGGTGGATCAAGTTGTGGAGGGAAAAAAACTCAGCCTCTGATTGGATGGCACTGCGTATGGAAACATCTGGTGCTGTGGATGGGGTATTTGGAGGGGAGCTGTCAGGGCAGTGCCAGGTAAGTGAACACTCTGCTGGAGATTTGGAGAGGAGAGCTGTAACAGAATTAGCTGCCTTAGAGGAGAAGAATGTTATTATAGCCCTTATCACAATTTGTGGTAGATATTGCATGTTTATACATCTTAAGACTAGCATAAAACTCAAGGTACAATAAGATATATCTCAAAATGGTAATACTTTGATCAATTGCAACCAAGTTTCTACACTTAATTGTCATTTCCACAATAATATGATGTATTCAAGCCAGGATGAGTACTTGAAACATGTGTCACAGATTTATACAACTCTCTGTGTTAAATGCTGGTAAAATAATTACAGTACATTTATAGTATACCTTGTATCAAACACTTTATTGTATAGCTATTGTGACATTATTGGAACAATATTGTAATAACATATCAAAACATACAATTCATCAGCTTTACTGTCAAACTAGGTGCCAAAATCACTTTTCTGGCGCAGGAAATCTGGCACAGGAAATTGACTGCATTAATATCTGTGAATCAGACTAACATTTATATTGGTCTACTTGTCATGAAACTTTCACATACAAGTGAACCATAAGAGGTTTTGGTCTAACATTGATGTACACTATACTGACAAAAGTATTGGGACGCCTGATCAACAGGGACTTAAATGACATTGCATTCAAATACATAGACTTTAATATGGAGTTGGTTCCCCCTTTGGAGCTACAACAGCTTCCACTCTTCTTGGAAGACTTTCCACAAGATTTTGGGGTGTTTCTGTGGGAATTTGTGCCCATTCATTCTGTAGTCTATTTATTAGGTCAGGCACTGATGTTGGACGAGAAGCCCTGGCTCCCAATCTCCGTGCCAGTTCATCCCAAAGGTGTTGGATGGGGTTGAGGTCAGGGCTCTGCGCAGGCCAGTCAAGTTCTTCCACAATGAACTTATCCAACCATGTCTTTATGGACCTTGCTTCGTGCACTGGGGCACAGTCATGCTGGGATAGAAAACGGCCTTCCCCAAACTGTGTCCATAAAGCTGGAATCATGGCCTTGCCCAAAATTTCTTGGTATGCTGAAGCTTTAAGATTGCCCTGCACTGGAAGTAAGGGGCCTAACCCTGTTCAAATACTTTGGATAAAGGTATCTATATACCTGTACAAGGTACAACCATACATATGTATCATTAAAGGGACAATATACATTTTAAGGTCCAATAGTTTTGAAGACTCTACAAAGGTGCCTGTTATGGGCATATGACCATCAGAACTGGACCATGGAGCAATGTAATTTCTGATGAATTACATTTTCTGTTATATTATGGGGGTGGCCTGGTGCATGTGCCTCGCTCATCTGGGGAAGAAATGACACCAGGGTGGACTATGGAAAAAAAAAGCAAGCCAGTGTGATGCTTCGGGCAGTGTTCTGCTGGGAAACCTTAACTCCTGGCATTCATGTGTGACATGTACCACTGACCTAAACATTTTTGCAGAAGTACGTGTCTTTATGGCAATGATTTTCTGTAATGGCAGTGGCCTCTTTCAGCAGTATAATGTGCCCTGCCACACTGCAAAGATGGATCAGGAATGGTGACAAAGAGATCACAGTGTTGACATGGCCCCCAGATTCACCAGATCTCAGTCAAACTGAGTGTCTGTGGGATATGCTGGACAGACTAGTCCAAGCCAGCTCACACTTCTTGTCCCACCTTATAGAACTGAAGGGATCTGCTGCTAATGTACTGGTGCCAAATAGCAAAGCACACCTTCAGAGATCTTGTGGAGTTCATACCTCAACAGTTCGGAGGTGTTTGCTGGTTTTAGGGGGGCGCAAAATTGGGAAGGTGGTTTTAATGTTACGGCTGACTGACGTATGCACATATTTCATATGTACATATATAAGTGGCTTGAGTCTGGTTGCTGTACCAAATGGGAGCTTGCGAGTTGATTCTTGATTGACATTTAAAAGCACACAACCATGAATATTAGAGTGAGTTGGAAATTGAGCTTGCTGAGTAATAGCAGTTCATAGTGCACAGGTCTCTGGCTGTGCACTGCAGGAGTCTTTGCCAAGAGCAAAGCAGCTGTCCTGAGGCTTAGGCACCACTGTGCCACTGTGAATTTGTGTAATGTCACTTTTACACTGCGAAGCTTCCTGCCAGTGCAGAGGTGATGTCAGAGGTGAGCTCTCTTGGCAGATCATGAGGCGTTCATCTGCTTAAGTGTGGATTGACTCAGGATTTACACAGCTTAAAAACATGACACTGTGATATTTGCCACAGTATTTTCAGTAGGTCTACACCTATTAAAAGCTACATATTTGAAACATACAGGAAAACTTGATTTATAAGAAATGGGATACACAGTAAAACTCATCTGTAAAAGAGTGTAGAAAGTCTTAAGAAGCTCCTCTGCCTGTAGTTCTCCCAAAATGTGTGTGACCTGAGTGCTAAATGTAGAGAGTGGACACCCCATTTGTGATTATACGGCATTTTACTTGGTCTACCTGTCAAGTTCTGCTATTGAATAAAAGTCATAGTCTGGCCTGTCCTTCTAATAAAAGTCCTTCAAGGTGTTATGTACTATAGGTTATTTTCAATGTGTGTGTGTGTGTGTGTGTGTGTGTGTATACAGCTCCTTCACACCGCCTTGCTTGTGAGGGAGCTGTACAGTATTGACCTGTATTAGATAAAGTAGGCTAGCTGCACCACTGGGAAAGCTGGGTAACTACTTGCAGACTGTGTCAGAGGGGCTTTCACTATTCACCCCCTCATCATCTGCTATAAAAATAGGGCAAGGCAGAAGGAATGAGTGAAGAGACAGCGAGAGAGGGAAGACCATATCTAACTGAGCTCAGGAGTTGTGCAAGAATCTTTACATCAGACCATTGATTGTATCCATGGAAACATGAATAGAACATTCAAGGAGCATTGTAGAATGTATTACAGTGGTCACTCTGACTTCATTGCACAGACTCTTTGAATAAGCCTGAAAAAAAGACCATTTTATCTGGTCCCTGGTCAGATAAAGCATCATTTGTAGTATCCCATCAATTAAAAGACAAAAATTTTGTTTTTCTCTGGTCTTTGATTGAAGTCTATTTTCTTCTCTCTCCCCAGTTTCCTCCATATCATGTGAAGCACCACTGCATCTTTTCAAACCTCCCCTAATACAACATCACTGGACAGCTCAGCACTCATGGAGGAGAGCACTAACTTTAAATTCTGTTACATTAGTTAACAGACACCTGCGCTGGCTATTATTGAGCTGAGTGATGGGGGAGAAATAGGGCCATCCTGCCCACCCAAACAGAGTGAGGTCAGTTATGCTGTCCTGGATTTCCTGGCAATGGATAGATAGGGCGAGCACAAAGTTTTAATTATGCCATTGTGCATCAGTGGGTGGGGAAAAACAGTATTTTGAGTGGAGCTCAGCTAGCACACAGACCCTCCATAATACTGTTTCAGGAAATATGTATTACAACAGTTCAAACTCACATTGACTCCAGCCTCTTTCTGCATGCCCCCTAGTGGCCATTGCAGCAGCGGAATGGAAATCGACTGATTAATACAAATTATGATACAATTTTTGATTTATATAAATTATTACACAGTTGTACAACCATTGTTTCATAATTTTGTAAATCATACACATTCCATGTTGGTGAAGAATAAGAATAAGAAAGAATATTGCATCGTTCAACTGAGGTTATAGAAAGTAAAGGTTCTTTAACTTACAAATGTTCTTCCCACTTGCACATCTCATTGTCAAAGATGATTTAATAAATCATTAATTCAAAGGTTCTTTAGAGAACCAATGGCATCACTCCAAATAACCTTTTTGAGGAGCTTTCTTTTGTGAGCTTTCTATTGTTTTTTCAGCCACTTTCCAAAACTATTAATAGTCCAAATAACTGGTAAGAATAGCATATAACTACAAATGATGTGCTTATCTCATTAACTACTGCAGAAAATTTGTAGAATAATTTAGTTAGGTGCTGTACAATCTTATCTGCAAGGTGCAAGGGGTTGCAGGTTTTAATTTTAACCAAGCAAGGTGACTCCTATATGCAGCCGTTTGAAGACTGAGACTGACTGATTTAACAAGAGGAATCTGGTGTGCTCCTGCTTGTTTGGAATAAGAACCTGCAGCCCCTGATCTCTTGCAATCAGATCTGCGGAGTCATTCGCTGTCTTCAAGCGTCGTCTGAAGACCCACCTCTTCAAGGAGCATCTT
>JBBPCZ010000034.1:5016930-5027625 GCA_037974445.1 Brycinus macrolepidotus
ACTGGAATGGAGATTGTGAGCCAGGCCTTCTCGTCCAACATCAGTGTCTGACCTCATAAATGCTCTACAGAATGAATCGGCACAAATTCCCACAGAAACTCCAAAATCTTTTGGAAAGCCTTCCAAAAGGAGTGGAAGCTGTTTTAGCTACAAAGGGGAGACCAACTCCATATTAAAGTCTATGTATTTGAATGCAGTGTCCGTGTTGGTGTAATGGTCAGGTGTCCCAGTACCTTTGTTCATACAATGTACGTTACTTTAGGATATGCTTGTGTAATTATGTGAGTAACAACTGAAGTTAATACACATGTGGAATTACACACACTGTTTTGCTGTAATCTCCCTCTAAATATAAATCACCAGTAAGTACACTGTTGTGTACACTGTTAATGTGAAACTACACAGTTCACTCACATGGTAGTCAGTTAGCATTCAGTATCTCTTTACTGAATACGGACATGGATTTAGCTGGGTTCTAGGAAGCCTTGTTATAATGCAATTCAAAATAGAACTACACAAAGTGTATTTTTTTTTGTGTGTGTGGTTGGGCAACCTTCCATATGTCTATATATATCTATAGGTCCCGGCACGCTTTGGACGTATTTAAAACTGGTTTGTGATTTCGGTTGAGGAACAGGATGTTGGGTTCTGGGTGTGGTTCAGGATTAGTTGTGTTTTTGAACTGACGTTTTCAGTGCCGAGAGAAGCTTTTCAAGAAGCTCATTAAACCATATTTCGCTGTTTATAAGTAATGTTTATGTTCCAAGAGTTGTGTGACAGGCAGGCAGCACTGTTGTGAGCACTGTTCTCAGCATTACTGTGTTCCCTTATGTGTTTCTGCAGCAAGCCATTAGGTGGAGAGTTTGAAGTGTACTTGCAGAGTGTGAAGGCTCAGTCGGAGGCGTTCCGCAGCAGCCGTGAGTACTCTCATCACCAATTTACTTTTAAAGTGATGCGATTTTCCTTTTTTGGGCTCTATTTTACAGCGCACTGAATGTTAAGTGAAACTGCGACTATGAACTTCAAGCACAGAATGTAACCTTTCATTTCAAGGTCTTTATGTCTGTGTTGGGTGAATCACAGATTTTGGTCCATAGGTTTTAGAGCACTTTATCCAATAGGACTTTTGCTGATGTTGTTTTTTTTTTTTTTTTTTTGCTTTTTGCGTGCTATAACACCATCATTTCATGCACTTAATTCTGCATGTGGCATTTGCATCTGGAGTATGATGCTTTTGTCTCTGAACATAAGAAACACTTGGCATAAGAACCAAGATTTCTGTGCCAGTGAAAATGATCTCAAGGCTGAAGTACTGTTAGACAATATGACTTTATTTATAGTTATTCTGACAAATTATATCACTTTATGTCTCAGTAGGCTTTTCTGAGCATATTGTCAGTGGATAAAGAACACTGACCAACTGCATCGCAGAAAAGGCTGAAAAGGGTGGTAGTAGTCTAGTGGGTAAAACACTTGCCTGTGAACCTGATGACCACAGAGTCACAGGCTCAAACCCCCCGCTTTCTACCACTGTGTCCTTGAGCAAGACACTTAACCCTCAGTTGCTCCAGTGGGACTGTCCCTGTAACTAATGATTGTAAGTCGCTCTGGATAAGGACGTCTGCCAAATGCCACTTTACCATTACCTTTTTGAGGATATAGTGTTTGAGACACTGAATACAAATATTTATACTCATATTTTGATGCTACTTTTTAATTGTGGCAGTACTGGCTCTTTTTGGTCTGTTCCAACTCAGAAAAATACATGTCACCACATATTGTGTGTTGTGAACGTTTTGTTTTACAATTTTTTTTCATAAAAATATTTGGATATTATATTTTTTGGCATATTGCCCACCACTAGACTGAAAAAAATCTGCGGTTTGGTCCATTGTGATGGCCAAGCGTACTAGGGAGTGTTTCAATTTAAAACAACCTCGCAGTTCTTGGAAAACTACCGCAGTGGATGACTGAAGAGGACTTTGAGTAGTGAAGAAATATGATCAATTTGTGTGGTGTGAATATATGCCATAAAAAATATGCCTGCATGACCTCAGAAGGTTTACTACAAGATGCAAAGCACTGATAAGCCTCTAAAACGGAAAAGCCAGGTTACATTTTTGCCTGTACAGTTATTGTGGCCCAAGATGAACTTATCCTAGTTTGTTTTCTTCACACTTTCTTCTTTCCACCACTCTGGTATAAGTTTATCTTTGCTTGGACAGTTCTTATGGCCGAAGATGACCTTGTACCAGAATGGTAGAAAGAAGAAAGTATGAAGAAAACAAACTGGTCATGGTCCAAAGCACACTGCCTTGTTTCTTAAACATGGTGGCATGGACACATATAGCTGTCAGTGGAACTGGCTCTCTTTCCTTATTAAAAATGTGATTGCCAGTAGCAGCAGCAGGAAGAATTCTGAAGTATAGCCGCAAATTAACTACTCAGATCCAACCAAATGGTGCAAAACAAAAAAGTGGCCAAATTTGAAATGTTCTTGCCTGGCCAAGTCAATCACCCAACCTGAACCCACTCAGCATTTGTAGACATGACTGAAGGCAAAATAAGCAGAAATTAGAAACAATGGCATTACATATCAAATGAAACAACACTAGGGAAGATGCCCACTATGTGCTCACGTGTGAGTCACAAACTAAGTCAGGGAGCCATTGTTGTAAAGCCACCTACTTATGGTTTCTTGAAATGGGGAAACTACATATGAAGGAGTTTACATTCCTAAATGGTTCACCCAACATAAAATATTAATTCTATCTATTGATGATATATGCATGACATTTTTGTGAACTATATTATTGGGTTTTTCACACTGTGTTTTTTATGTTACAAGACAATTTTGGCAGTTGTCTTGTAATAAACATACCTGAATTATGAGTCTTTGTGAGCAGTCTGAGAAGGGATGTCACAAAATAGTTTATACAGAAGCACAGATCTGAAACATTCAATGAACAGTCATATTAAAACAACAGTCATATTAAAACAGAAAAGATGGAGTTGTGTAGTAAAACAAAATAAATAACTTTGGACTGTAAAGGCTTAGGCAAAAACGAAAGCCCACCTTTCCAAAGCCCCTATATCTCGGAAACAAAGATAGAAGCCTAGTTTATTTCTTGAGTATAAAGCACCTCTTGAGATGAGTGGTCAGCAGGCCTGCCGTGATTTGATTTGAACTGACCCTCAAAATGTGTCATTTTCTGGTTATCTATAGACTTCACCATAAGTAGCAACACTATAATGGTAGTATAATGATTGTATATTACTTGCTTTTGAACTCTGACTAATCTCCAGGCTTTGTGTATGTTTTATCAGGACTCTCTTCTGAGACGAATGTAGTGACTCCCAACACAGAGAGCAGTTGGGACTTCACTAGTAAAACTCGCTCCACTAACGACGATGCCACCTCACTTGACCTGGAGTGGGAAGATGAGGAGGGTGAGGAAAGGCTTTTCCAGTGCAACACACTACACTTGCAAAAAAAAAAAAATCTTGTATCACACTTCTGCACTGTCCTCTGCATTGTAAATAGAAAGGTAAATTCATTGTCCTCATATGGGAATTGTACTTAACTCCTACCATTAGGCCTCTGATAGAGTCTGTCTTTATTAGTCGTTTTTGGTCACACCATCTCTGTAATTTGACATAATTGTAGTTGTTTTAATGCTTTGGGATAAAGATGGTCAAAATTGGATAAAGGTGGTCAGTCAAAATAATTTTGTACTGATTCAGGGTGACAAGGGGACCCAAAACAACATGAGCAAAATTCCCATCGCCACACAACAAAGGCATTCATTCAGGCCTGAAAACTTTCTCTCAATGTAAATGACACACACTCTCACCATCTTGAGAACAGTATGGTGGAGGGTGACTCATCTAACCACATCACTATTTTCCACATCTCTGTAGACCAGTTTGGCATAGTCTAATCTTGCTGACCGTCTGATCACATCCTGCTTGAACACTGTCACCTGAGGAACAGTTGCTCCTCTCTTTTGTCTCACATATCTCACTAATGCATGCTCATGCTGAATACTGAATGTGCTTATTCGACCATAATTTCTAACCCTGTTTACTGATGTCTTTCCCATAGGTCTAAAAGCAGGTGTCACTTTAGTCACTGTTCCTTTTGAAACAGTAGCCCGTTGAGCAGTCTTTGTGACTGAAGCTGTTGCCATCTGTACCCCAGTAATGAGCCTGACTTTTTCAAAGACGCTTGGATCCTTCCTCTTGCCACCTTGATCCAAAATTAAAGTCAACTGAGCCTGCTCAGAATGTTTATACATGATGTTACTTGCTTAGTTGTATCCTACAGTACACTTGTTTACAGTACAGAATATTATGTGGATGCATCTGGTTTTTGAAGTTTGCTTCTTTGGTTTTAAGAAAGCCTGAGTCTTGAATGTTGAAATTTGTTCATATTCATGTTCACATATAACAATATGTTATGCAGTATCAGAAGCCACATAAGCAAGTCTATTTGAGATTACTTAACAAGTTAACACGGTTTGAGGCAAAAATGTGATATCTAGGAATGCCGTTTGCCCAGTGCTAAACAGTGTAAACAGGCTGTCCAGTGCAAAACTAGAGATACAAGTTTCGGACAGTAAACATGTCATGGTTGATTGACCACATTTATGACAAATGGGAAAATTGTGTAGATGTAATTTTGGGCTGGGCCATCCCTCGGGAACTTACTGAAACATATTGTTTATATGGATTTAGTGTGTGAACTTGGTAACTTAATGAAGCAGTACCTTTCTAAAAGAGGTTCTATCTGTTCTCGTGTAGGTATGAACCGGATGGGTCCTGCTTGGGAGCGTTCTAAGACAGAGGAGGACATCCTGCGTGCTGCACTCCGTCCCGGGGACAAACAGCTAGGCAGCGGCCCCCCATCCGCCTCGGAAGATTCCAACGCACTGGAGTGGGAGAACGACTTTGTCAGCGCACACACTGAAGACAGCAGAGACCACGGCGATGAGGAATTTGAGGGATTTGTTAACCCCGTGCTGGACACTCCAACCGAGGAGGACGAGGTCAAGCCAGACGCAGAGCAGCAGGACAGATAGTCTCAGCGTGATTGAGAATGGAGCATTGAAGACCTGGGCATTTGAAGCTGGATGTTGAATTGCAGTCCTGTAAGCAGGAGCTGTTCTACTGTATGTCGTTTAATTCAGCCTTATGTAAAAGATAAGGGTTTTGAATCAAGTGCAATTTTTAAGAGGTCTGGACTGATGCAGAAAAGTCCTGCTTTGAATTGGGAGTTGGTGGAAACATTCTCATATCTGTCTGTTTGTCTGTCTGTCGTGTAGTCATTGCATATGTCTGTAGTTTGGTTTTGGTCTTTAATAACTCAAAACATTTTCTTTGCAACCATGGCACCCAGGTAGGTTTACCTCATTGATATAATCAGGGAGGGGTGCCGAGATGCTAAGTGTTGGACGTGTAGCTTGGATTCGTGGCTATCTTGACCAAAAGTGGTCATCTGTCCCCTAATCACACAGAAGAGAACTTGTTCAAAAAAGTGGTACGTGTAGGATAGATATAAAGTGTCGTTTCTTAATATACACCAGTACTCCTCAATATAACACCTCTTCCCCCTTCTTGTGCCCCTCACACTCTTAAACTGATGACAGATGTTCTCAGTTTCCCTGTTTTCAGAGCAGTCTCTTTTTCACGTTTTATTTACTGAGCTTAGATCGCTGAAAGGATTGATAAAATCATAACAACTTTGTACTATAAATGCCTCAAGGACACGCTGAAAAACTCCACAAGTGCTTTTTGATGTTTGAATTGTAAACACCTTTCACTAATTTGTTTCTGCACCAAGAGATAGCAGAGGATGTTCAGGACGTCCCGAGCTTGATTAAAAACAACTGCCACCTCACCTGCAAAACATTTCCCTTAAAAGCTAGTGTTCAGCCAGCTAATAGGAACATGCTGAAGTGAGATGTTGGACAAACAAAGGCTCTATAGCCATTGTAACTTATTACGTCCATGTGGACGAGTCCTCTCTGCTGTCTGTCCCGATAATAATATGTATCAATTTGATTAATTAAGACAGAAAGGTTATAGGGAAAATGTCTGCTTTCAATTGATGCAAAAGTCAACAGTTGTAGACAGTTCCTATGATGGTATTCAAATTTACTGGCATAGACTAATCAGGCAATATGGTTTGTTTATATCTTTATGTACTTTACCAGGACCTGCAGAAGAGTACACTTTACAGTACAATGTATTTGTATAGCACAATCATTGAGAATGTTTCTGCTGCACTTCAGAAGTGCTCCTTTCAACCACACGTGAAACTTCCATCTGAATGTACCGTATGCATGGCTATTGGAATTCTTTTGTGTGGGTGTGTATATGTATCATGTCCTTCTTTTGGAGACATGACACTAAACTGAGGTTTTGGACAATGGTAAAAAGGGAATTTGTTTCATTTTGGTTTGGTTTTGGCCCTTTTTTGTAAATATGTATGGCTGCTATATAGGCTTTATTATTTTCGTCATTCTTCTGAATTCCTCTTTTGTTCATTTCTCTTATCTTTGTGCCTAATTCTGACACTGTAACTCACTGAATTGTACCCACCCTCGTCCTCAAAGCAACAGAGGGTTGATAGCTTTAATGATTTAAGAATGAAAAGGTTGGTCAAAGAAAGTTGTATCCAAGCCGTGCTGTAATTTACAACTTATTGTCATTGCAGATGTTTTGTATGAACGGAATGACGTGGTTCAATCAGACCTGTGTGGCGTTAAGACGTTAAGACACAATATATTCGGAGCATTCCAAGAGTTGGCATAGCAACTTTAGATTTATCTCATAAATGGAAAGAAGATTGCACAACTTTGCTTCTTACACACACAAATATATGTGAGTGTGTGTGTGTGCGCGCAGATCTGATTGGAAGTTTGGCCGATGTTGTTCAAACAGAATGTAACTTGAGTTTTGGAATTCTAGTCTCTCCCATTGGAGTTTGATTGCTAATAAAAATGAAATTGGTTATAGATATGTTTGTCTATGTGCATGTGTTGAGAGGGTAAGAAAGAAAACACACACACACACTCACACAGCCTGTCTGTCAGACACAGCAATGCTGACAATTGCTCCACTGCAAAAAAAACAAACAATATATATATATATAATATTAATATGTAGTGATGTTATATATATATATATATACGTAACATCACTATCAGAGCAAAACCTCAAACTCTTCTGGAGAAAGTAACAAGATGTTTGAATCATTTTTATAGGCCCATTCAAATTTTAGGGTGATATTAATGGGAGCTGGTATTTTTAATTTGTGAATCAAAAAATAATAATTTTTTCCCCCAGCAGTGATGTTAAGACACATCTGCCTTTTTTACTGCGAAATGAATCACTTTTGATCATGTTACAGCATCGCTAGTTTTACTGACAAATGCATGAGATGGTACTTACTAATATTTTGCCATTCTGCCACTGGCAGTGTGGGACAGTGCAGATTATCTGGTAAGGCCTAGTGATTATCTGGCGGGGCAGCTGGTGGCCTGGTAGTTAGGGAGTTGCCCCTGTGATCAGAAGGTTGTGGGTTCGATTCCCAGGACTGCTAGTGGGACCACTGAGGTACCCTTGAGCAAGGTACCATCCCCACACACTGCTCCCTGGGTATCCCCCACTGGTGGCTGCCCACTGCTTCACTTGGTGAATGGGTTAAATGCAGAGAAAGAATTTCACACTGTTCACACTGTGTGCTGTGCTGTGGTGTGTTCACGCAGGACTATAAGAGGCCACTTTACTTTACTTGAACGTTTTGATTGTTGATGAACAGCCTCAATAATAAGCAGCGTTGAGTTCTAGCAACATGCATTGTGTGAATGCATGAGAGCTCCAGATTCCAGCAGATGGCAATGTTGCTTCATGGGTAAAAGTGCCCATCCGGTAATGTAGAATACACGGTTTGCTGCTTGTACCCAGTGTATCAGTTCAAGATTAAAAAGATATATTCTAATCTGCACAGAATACTGAACAGTGGAAAAACACAGCCAAGTTTTGACTTGACTGGTGCGTTTGTCTTCCTGTAACAGTGTTAGTGCTGCTTATCTGCAGAGTTTCCTGTATCACACCACTGAATGGAGAGAAGTGTGAGTGACCCGATGGGGGGTTTGGGGGGGGGGTTGTTGCAGAGGATAAGAGGAGGAAGCAGAGAGAGTGCTGATAAGCTGAACTAAAGAACAGTATGTATAAATACTGGCGGCTCTCACAGCTGTCGTTTTAAACACTTGTGGTTATCGGCCTGGGCACATATGGCTTAGCTCATTATTTTGGATATATGGGGTGCTGACTTGATGAATTGCTGAAGGGTCCTTTCTGTCCCAGTCACACACAAGCAGAGTGAAGGTGTACTGTAACTGACTTTTTTGTTAAAAGAAAATCCAGTTTCCAGTCTATATGAGCCACATCTGTAGCATACAGTCAACTGCCCATTGACCTCTTTTATAGGAGTTTTGAGTCAACTGATTTTTTGTACTTTTACTAAATACAGAGAAACACATAGAGAGTGTTGTCTGTTCCAACTTGTTGTATGTAATGGATGCGGCAGAATAAACTTTAGGATGGCAATTGCTGGAGTGTTCCTCCAAACATATTTCAGCAGACTTGGACTGGCGGCGCTGCCGTAAGCAAAGAGACAGTCACAGAGCTGCAGGCGCGTGCCTGGAGGAAAGCCTTGGGTGAGACTAAATTGCTCTTTTTTCTCTCTTTTTTCTGGGTATGTCGTTAAGAGCAGGAGCTGCAGCATCAAATGAAGATATATGTGGCTGAGGCAGGCCACCTGCTGCAAAGTGCAAACCGCAAAGCAATGTGGGAAATTTCCAATGGTGAGTGGTTGTGTACTGCATAAAAAGGGGTGGGTGGGGGGAGGGGGGTGAAAAAGAAAGAGGGAGAGGGAGAGGTAGAAAGAGAGAGAGAGAGAGAGAGAGAGAGAGAGAGACAGCAAGAAAGCAAGCGAGAAAAAAAAAACAGCTTTGTCCTGTAATTGGCGTATTGTTCCATCCATTGATCAAGGCTTATTGATCACAGTGTATTATTCCACATAGAGCTACAGAGTCAATCCAGGTATTTTCAATAACAAATGTGTTCATTGATCTTATACATAATGCGTGTAAATTGATTGCGGACGAGGGCAAGGAGAGAGCATTCTGAGAGAAAATTAAAAATTAGCAAGACACGCTAGGCTGGGAACACTTTATTATACTGTTATATAGTTTATAGGTGACTATGCAGGAAATAAGCAGGACCTAAATTACTTAATGCAGAAGAGTGCTGCATTAAGACCTAAATTACTACTATTAACCACTAAGAAGGTTAGTTAACCCATCCAGTCTTCAGTTATATATTTTGAGTTGGTGGATAGCTGTCTACTGCTCTGCATGAAATTTATAGTGCACGGTAATCGACCGTATCCTAAGGATAAGGCTGATATAGACTGGAAACTACTTTTCTTTTAACAAAAAACTCAGTTACAGAACACCTTACAGTACACCTACAGTACACCCTGCATGTGTATGACTGGGCCAGACACCAGTAAGTAACAGTGAACTAATCATTAGAGTAGTTTACTAAACAGGAACTACAGAGTCTTACAGATCTCCTAGAAAACTATTTACAGACCTCCATATTTTTGTATAATATTTCCTAAATATTAACAAATGAATAAGTATTATTCTATATACTGGAGTTAAAATGATTTAAAGTGACTTACATGGTAACTCATTACTAATGAGTCAGGTATTATTGTGTTAATAAGGAAAAAGAACAGTATTAAGGACAGTATTATAAAGTGGTGGTTTATTCTGAAATTCACCCATATATTCACCCATGTAGGATCAGTATCAGAATCATTACCAACATGAGAGCTACATGGAAAATAAACACACACACACACACATACACACACACACACACACACACACACACACACACAAATGCATATATGCATTAAATGAATGAATGAATGAACGAATAAACGAGCGTAACAAATGTGGCAATCTATCTTGATCTATTCTTATTTACATGTAATCAGAAACTCCTAACTTGCTATGCTCATTAGCCCACACAGGAGAGTAAACTGAATAAACCACCAGCAGAGATACATTACACTATACATTAAGTGTAGTCACATTCACTCTGACTGTAAAACAAATCCTCTTGACATTTACTCAAGCAACAAATTATACATGTCACATGAAACATTCTCCTATTCTTAGAATAACTGTAAGTATCAACTCAAATAAGTATGATCACTACTGAATATGGGATTTCCCTCTTTATAAAACTGTATTTTATTCAGCAATTCACACAACAGCAAACAATCACAAGATAAACATCATGATCTCACGCTAGAGACGTACCACACTGACTGCTTGTTGCAGAAGGGAAGGCTGTAGAGTTTGAATTTATTTTACTTCTTCAGTGTTTCACATTTTGTCTTAAAATTCATACATCTTTTGTGAAATCTGTTTTATATTATATTATATTATATTATACACTATATGGACAAAAGTATTGGGACACACCTGTTTTTTAGGTGAAGGGCAATCTTAATGCTTCAGCAGACCAAGAAATTTTGGACAACGCCATGCTTCTAACTTTGTGGACACAGTTTGGGGAAGAACCTTTTCTATTCCAGCATGACTGTGC
>JBBPCZ010000034.1:5035698-5047641 GCA_037974445.1 Brycinus macrolepidotus
CCCTTCACTGGAAGTAAGGGGCCTAACCCAAACCCTGAAAAACAGGTGTGTCCCAATACTTTTGTCCATATAGTGTATGTCCATTGCTTAATGTCCTTTGAATGTCATCACATGACCATGTACCTCTGTTGCTTACTGTCCTTTTAATGTTGTCTCCTCTGAATTTTGTCATAATAAAATGTCTGTCTGTTGCTAAATGCTCTCTGCATGTTGTTATATGACTGTTATTACGTTATCATTATATACGATTATATGCATGTCGTCACAAGACCATGTTCTTCTATTCCATAATGTCCTCTGACTAGCACCACAGATCCATGTATATCCATTAATATCCTTAATATCCTCTAAATTTCGCCACAAGACTGTGGACGTCTGATACTTAGTGCCTTCTGAATATTGTTATATATCATTATTGTCATGTATCATTATACTTGCAGAGCCTTTGGACATCTATTTCATAACATCCTCCTCTGGATGTTGTCTGAATATCATCATTGGACCATGTACATCCATTTTTATTAGCTTCTGAATCTGATGCTTAATGCACTCTGGATCATCATTATTATTAGTAGTGGTAGTTGTAGTAGTATTAGTATTATTTATGTCTTTTCCCATTATACGATCAAAAAACATCTACTCCCTTCTTTCTCTAATTTCCACTGAGAAGTGCGTGGCATGAATGTATCCTCTTTTCCTATGTGAAGATAAGCTTCAGTGTTACACAAGAATGAATGCACAAAAAGGAGAAGGTGGAGGAGAAGGAGGAGATGTACAGCATTGCACATAGGCCAAATATAGCAGCAAGTACTTGCGGGAGAGATTCGAGAATCTTAAAAAAAAAAAAAAAAGACAGACAGAAGAAGAGAGAAATGAAAAGAGAAGTCATTACACAGCCTATGCCAATTCCGCCTGTTCATTTTCACGGTGAAGCTCGCTGTAATTGCAGTATGTCCATTCATAACAGTTGAGATTCTCACACTTCCAGAAGGTCACTCCAGCTGCACTAGCCTGTGGAGGAGTGGTCATTCAAAGAGGAAGTCGATTGTTAACTTACTTTTATCGCAGCCACAGAACAGAACACTTGCCTTGTTGGCAGGCTGTAAAAGCCTCCAGGGAAAGGTCAGGATTCAAGCTCGACCGAACATGTGGACTATATCCAGCTGAAGATATCATCAGTCATATAATGCTTTCAGGGAGCCAACACTATAGGCCTTATCTATAACCTAAGGAGAAACTCAATTTTTTGTCAAAATATGAGTTTTATACTGTGTCAGTTTTTGAGTTTTATACAAAACATAAAATTATGTTTTTTATACATGCAGAAGTCACGCTGTTAGAATAGTTTGGGTATGTTGTGTGCATGTGTGTGCATGTGTGTGTGTGTGTGTGTGTGTGTATGTCATGTAAGTTACAATAGCATTCTCCAGCTTACTATCATAGCATCTTAAACTTAAACTCAACAATAAGTAACATATCTAATCTCCATCCTCATTCATTAAGTTGAATAGGATTTATTTCAATGTCCTCTAAGGCTTGTTCGACCTAGCGAAAGTTGCTGCTGAATAATGCATTTGTGAGCAGATCATGAATAGGTCACTTTGTCAAAACCCGTGCTATTTATCTGAAAAACTGATGGTGTCCAGCTCCTACTTGTAAAAATTAGTGATTGGCATACCAGCTAAAGTGGGGCCCACAGGGCCCTCTCAGGCTCACTCTAGAAATGCTACAAATATATGTTCATGTTTCTGTTAATTCATATAAGCTTCACATGGAATGGAATGTCATATGGAATGGAATGTCTTTTACAAGCTTCGGATGCTCGTCTTCAATCTAGAATAGGCCAAAACATTTCATGCGCAATGCATCTAGCTTGTAGATGAAATACTACTAGAATCCCATAGGGGTGCTAGCAGGAACTATGATGATATTATAGGTGCAGTTTCCTCACCTATAAAAGCTGGCTTTTTTTAAACAGTCTTCAAAATGAACCTCTCTATCATTATTAAAAACCTTATTCTACCTTCTGATTAGTTGTGTAACAAAAATTACATCATGTTTGTTATTAAATATAGAAACTATTTGAATATATGTGAAACTTTCAAGATGCTACAGTGACTTTAATGAAAAACAAACCAAAACGTTTCATTGTACTGAAGATACAGCAAAGACATGGAGATGTAGAGATACCATTTGCGGTAAAACATCTCTCAGTTTTGATCATGCACTGCATGTGATGTATTATTGTTGATTTGCTCTGTTAGTTCTTTTTCTGGATATTCTAAGGCCAGCTCCCATCACTCCAAAGTTGTACATGTGAAAATAGTGCAAAGTCATTACTAGGATGAAGTAACATGATTGGAGAGTACTTTAGCCAGCTGTGGGCTCTGACACCTTCATCACCATGTGCAGGTTGAATGTAGACAGCTGTAACTGGCTGCATGTAATCAGCTGGAGAGGGCTTGGAGTGTGTGGAGTGGGGCTCTGTTCGGGACGACGTGATTAACTAGACCTCTTCAAAGCACAACAGGTCAAGTAGTGTCTTTATGCAGACCTATGACCAAACAGATATCAGACTGTTCTGGCTTTGAGGTCACTGGAGAAAGGACTTTAGAACAATAAGTGGAAGCATGCATGTCACATAAGTATTTGGGCCAGCATTATAAATCAGGTAGTAAATTATTATATTATTATATTATTAGTAAATTATTATATTGTTAATGATTAACATAATCCATAATTATACAACAAATAGTTTTCAAATCTGAACCAAATTTAATACTGTAAAATATTTGGCAGTGGTGGATAACATCAGTTGTTTTTGTATTGAAGTTTTGTATTGTACTGAATTTTGTACAAAGTTACTGATAAATATTGTTTCATTGAATAATTAATATTGTTTTGCATACAGCAAACAAAGTACATGTCATGTTGGGTACACTGGGAGGACACAACTGCAGGAATCGGCTTTTGTTTCTCAAAACAGGTTTAATGAACTCAACAAGAAGGGTGAGCTCTCTGAGCTCCAAACAAGAACACTAGAGTCAATACAAGTACAAGGTGGTTCCAGGAGGACCTTCACTCCTGCGAAAGAACCCAAGCCCGAGGGAGAGAAGGCTCAGACTCAGTACTGAGCTACAGGTTTAGTGGCCTTCTTGGCCAGTCGAGTAGTTCCACTTATTCACTGTAGTGGAGACGGCTGCACACCTCACGCCTGCAGAGACAGATAGAGGTAAACTCAAAGGAACAGTCACTGGTACTGATAAGAGTCCTGTAGAGCCTCTAACCACTGTAATCGTGGCTGAGTAGAAGGAAGCTCCCCAACTGCCACTTGAAGAGCCATCCACGGTGTAGAGCACAAGGGGATCTCCCACACGAGTCCAGAGGCTGTTACAAAGACACAGGCGTAGGTGAAATACTTCATAAAGTTTCGTACAAACCTGAGACGTGCACTGGTAGAGCTTGGTAAGAGCTTGGTGACCATGCGCCGTTCCTCCGGACCGGCTGTGCTTTTATACTCAGACACACACAGAGACAACCAATCACTCAACGCAAACAATCATCATACCAACACAGTCTACTTAACTGAAACAAGGCGGAGACGGACATGTCATCAGCTGCCTAGCAACCCAGCTAATGTGCTCATTGCTAACACCTGGGTTGCCTAGGTACCCGATGACCAAGCACACAACAACATATGACACCATCACCCTGTGTCCAGGGCTGTGCCCGTGAGTACTCAGGGGGCAGGCTCCGTTGGGGGCGTGACCGAGGTGGCCCAGACATGCTTGTTTATTGTTTATTGAGAGTATCATTACTTTGAACACTGATGTATTTTATCATATCATATTTACCCCTCAACCATAGTGAAATCGCTCTCAAGGTATATTACTTAATTCATGTATTTATCACTTATTTATTAAATACAGATTATTACTAATATATTAGTCATCAAGTGCAAAGTTTACTGATTCAAACAGAAGTTTGTCTTTACTTAACAGCATACACACAAATCAGTTTGTTATTACAATAATAAAGAGTGGTTTGCTAAGCAATGTGCTAACTTACTAGCAATTATGAGTTACTCATGTTAAGCTAATTATCTAGTAATTAATTGACTGATGTACAGTTACATTTCCCCACCATTGTACAGCTTTGTAGGCAGATACTTTTTCCATCACCTCGATACTTACCATCTTGGGGCAGCTGGTAGCCTAGTGTTTAGAGAGTTGCCCCTGCAATCAGAAGGTCGTAGGTTTGAATCCCAGGACTGCCAGTGGCACCACTAAGGTACTCTTGAGCAAGGTACCGTCACCACACACCGCTCCCTGAGCGCTGCGTTGCTGGCAGCCCACTGCTTCACTTGGTGAATGGGTTAAATTCAGAGAAAGAATTTCACATTGTTCACACTGTGTGCTGTGCTGTGGTGTGTTCACACGTGACTATAAAGGCTACTTTACTTTACAATGCTAAATGAGCCATCTTCATTTTGCTCATTGATTCCTTCTTTCTCCTCGCTCTCTTCACTTGTGACCCTTTATCCCTGATGAATCACAATGGAAAATACTCCGAACTCATTACTTAATATTGCTGTATGGGTATGCATGAACTGCATGGATGCAGAAATGCTTTCCCCTGATGTCCACCTTCTAAACTGCAAAGCTGACCCATATCACTCTCTCTGCTATTTCTGTCTATCTGTCTTTCAGCGTCTTTGCTTCACTTTCCTGTTCTCCACACTGGACAGCAGCGCTCGAGGGCATATCCCTTCACACTGCTGCCACCACAGTACAAAGCGAAGGACACATTTAATGTCATATACACACCATTCTCTGCCAAAGGCTGTTGCTTTCTCTGCAGGAAGCAAGCATCAGCCCAGAATCTGTGGCCAAAAGTGCTACACCGCTTATTCTGCATACAAAATAAGTATCAGCTTTATTTTAAATTCTTTTATTTATGTTTCTGCATATGACTAACATTAGGTAGCCATGCCTGCTATAATTAGTCTCTGAATACAGCCAGGTAGCTTACTTCTACTGGAGTGTGATCTATTTATGTGACTAGCTGATTTCTTGGAGAACAGTGCCAATGTGTCTTTTACTGCTATGTTCAATGTTATGATTTCAGTCTATTTTGCGGCTGTGTGTGTGTGTGTGTTTTTTTGTGTCTGTGTTATACATGCTGATATTTCTTGCCCACAGTGCCTCCTACACTGCTTGACATACATTGAAACTTTCATGTGTGTGTGTTTTAACAGTAAGAAGTCGGTTATTTAGCTTGTCTTACATACTCTGTGCTGCTTAAAGGGAGAAGACATGCTGAGGATTCACCTTTTTTCAGTGTCATATTTTCAGTCTGTCCCAGTTTCAGTGTTCTCCTCACTGCCCCTCTGCAACAGAGCAGTTTTTTTTCCCCCTGCAATGTGCATCTCTGAGAGGAAAGTCAGCAACGGCCCATAATCTTAAAAATAAAGATGCCACAAAGGGATTCTTAGGAGAGATGCCATAAAAAAAAGAACTTTTGCTTTCAAAGGAAGGTTGTTTAAAGGAGACTTTTGAAAATGAGATGAGCATGATGTGTAAAGAACCTTTTTAAAGTTTAAAGAACTTCCACATAATGTTATGGCTCTAAGCCAATGAAAGGTTTTTTCCTTGATTACTATTCTTTTACCATGATTATTATTGTTAAGTGTACACTGCCATTTTATTTATTCATCCATTAGATTGTGGCATGTTCATTGCTTTTCTAAATAAGCACAGGGGTGAGATGCAACTCAAGACAACTCAAAGAGCATGCACAGAGGAGGCAGTAAAGTTCAAAACCAGCTATAAAAAGTTTCAGCCAGTTTCTATGTTTAATGTCTCAGGTTATGGGCCTGGTCTCCCGACATAAACGTCATAAGGTACAGTTCAGTCAGTGTAATGGAGGAGGTAAAGATGTATGTTCATATGGTGGCCATCTGTAAATAAAGTCAGCTCAGTAACTTATTAGCTGAAGGTTTAGTAGCTATGAACTCACTTTTAGTCGTATGGCAAGAAACAGTACCATACTCTTAAACTACATGGAAGAATATTGTATTAGATGACCTCAGACTGGAATGAATGTTCTTGTCCTTTAACCCAAATGTGAAATGTGGATTTGTCCCGGTGGTAGCTTGGTGAAGGTTCATGTTCCCAGCAGGTGTTCACAGACACCATGGAAGAGTAACACTTATGCTCAGCTTTCAATACACCCTTATCATTTAGTTCAAGCCAAGATGCCAAGACGAGAACAATCCATCTGTCTCTATGACAGGCAGAGGCGGGGGACGTGTGGATTCTGGGATGGGTTTAATGGAGTGCCCCTTGCTGTTAGCTGCTGCTCCTCTGAATACTTTGGTGCCTCTACAACCTCAAGTGCAGGAGGAATTTGCCCGCACACTCATCTAGTGCCTCTCATTCTCCTGCAACATCTCCTGTATACTGTCTTCATAAATATTACAGTGCTTCTGCTGAGGCGAGAAGAAAACTTTTATTCTTAAAACGATGCCAGCATACATAACAGAACAGAGCTTTGAGGGCTTGCTTAAAGGGCTCACGCCATGGAAAAATGACTTTTTTCTTCATTTATGTGAAGTAAAACGGTTTAATGTTGTGTAAAGATATTGTTAAAGGGGACCAGTCCATATTGTTTTTATATGGGATATTTGGAAAGAAATTCCATTTTAAATTCATTGTTTTTATGATGTCACAAAAACCAATGCCTGTTCTACTTACTTTAGTCCCGTCCATTCACACTAAAGTTATAAAGCACGATTCTGCCCTTTAAATAAGGCACAGTTCAAGGTAACCAACCAGAACAGTGGTAATTTACATATTTTAGTCTTAAAGGCACAGCAACAGAAACGGCCTCTTTTACTGAAATGGACAAAGAGATCGTGGGATTTTTTAAATAAAAATTTAAATTATGACCTTTCTGATACATAAATACACACAAACCATCAAATTTGTGGGGGAAAAAAAAAATCAGAAAACAATTTGGACGAAGCCCATTTAAATTCAGTTTGTTGCATTTAGCTTGTGATTGGACAGATTTGGGAAGGGTGTATTAAGTATATTTATATCTAAAAAATATCTACATCCTATGTGCATCTCATTTAAATGGTAAAATCTTGCTCCTTCTCTAACTGGTGGTCTCTAAAAAAAACAAGTTCTGGAACTGTTGTTCCCCTGCCTTCCAGTAGGGGACACTTAAGTGTCAGATGAGCTGGTCTTGCTGTTAGAGCTTTTAATAACAGTGTCAGTCAGCCCTGGGGTAGTGCTGTTAGTTTCACAGCAGAGTCGAAGACTCAGAAAAGGATTTTCTAAAGGAAATACATTTGTAAATATTTATCATTCACAATGAGCCAAAACACTCTGAATTAGTCCTGCGCTGCTGGAGATTTGTTTTGCAGCTACCAAATCACAGTTTAAGTGTTCTTGTTCTTGCCATAATACCATCATAGTACTGCTTCATTTGAAGCTTTTAACCAATTAGGGAGCTTGTAAGAAATGAATCCTTGGCCCAGAAATCATTATGTGTTATGTAATGAAGTCTAAAAAAACTTGTGCAGGGATCATGTGGCACCAGATGGGTGGTCTTGCTGCACAATCTAGAAAGATCACTGAGGATAGCCTTTCTGTTTTTTTTCCTAGGTAGTTTCAACTTGAGGCCACGTAGCTGATCATCTAAAGCAAACAGTCTTGCGTTTCATACAGGCACTGTGTTTTGACGCTTTCACTTTGAAGATACAGATTGCACATACAGCAGCCGATATATACACATACACTTGTGTGTGTGTGTGTGTGTGTGTGTGTGTGTGTTTGTGTGTGTGTGTGTGTGTGTGTGTGTTTGGTCATGTCCCAGCTGAAACTGAAGAAAGTGATCATTTCTGTGAGTTGACTTAGTGTTGTTAAATCTGTTTTTTGGCAGCTAATTAAGTTAGTGGTGTAAGTTAGCTGAACTTGGGGGAACTGTGATTCTAGCACATAGCAGAAATTTACAATAATAATTTTTCCAAGGCTTGGAATTAAAAGCAGATGGCTGTTTTAGTGTTATAGACAGTAGGGCCAGCTACATGTAAAAGTAAAGTGTCCATTTTGTCATACGTGAACAGCATGAAATTCTTCTCTGCATTTAACCCTTTCACCAAGTGAAGCAGCGGGCAGCCAGGAACACAGCCCCCACGGAGCAGTGTGTGGGGACGGTACCTTGCTCATGGGTACTTCAGAGGTGCCACTAGCAGTCCTGGGATTCGAACCCATGACTTTCTGATCGCAGGGTGAACTCCCTAACTACTAGGCCACCAGCTGCCCCATGGACAATAAGCTGGACTAATCAAAGAACTTTCTGGCTCCTACAAGAGGGATCAAAGTAGGCTGTACCTCCTACGTAAACTCTGATCTTAGGAGTCTGCAACACCATACTGCGGATGTCTGTAGTCTGTTGTGGCAAGCGCTATTTTCTATTCTGTGGTGTGCTGGGGTGGCAGCATGAAAGTGGTAGACACCAAGAAACTGATCAAGGAAGCGGGCTCAGAGGTGGGTAAGGAACTTGACAACGTAGCCACTGACTGAAAGGAGAACTTTGTCTAGACTTCAGTCCATCATGGCCAGTGCTGATCACCCTCTCCACAGTGTGGTGGCTGAACTGAGAAGTACTTTTAGCCACAGACAAACCAGCATAAAGTGCTCCACTGAACGCCACAGAAAATCTTTCCATCCCACCACCATCAGACTCTATAAATCACACATCCACACAATAATCTGTGCAAGACCCTAATGCTAGTTTATTGTGCAATTACTTATTGGGTTTAAATCATTATCTTATTATTATGTGCAGTAGTCTACCATGTGCAATATCATGCAGTTTTCTTATTGGGTGCCAAAACATTATAATTATGTGCAATATCTTATTATGTGCAATAATATTACTATGTACAATATCATGTGCAGTTTTCTTATTGGGTACTAAAACATTATCATCATGCGCAATATCTTGTTATTTTTATGTGCAATAGTCTTACCATATGAAATATCACTACTTATGTCAATATTACTTATATACTACTTAACTGTAAGTTAGTTATCTATAGAATTTATACCCAGTATTTGTGTATATAGCATTTGGATTTAGTTAGACTTTAGATTTTAAACTGTTCTTGTCTCTGTGTCTCTGTGTGTCTTTGCAGTCATAGCATAAGCAATTTCCTCTGATTTGGATTTTGATTCTGATTTGACATGGTCATTTTGATAATTTTATCAGATACACCTAACATAGGGTTTGTCAGCTGACTAGAAATGGACCACCACAGAAACTGATGGACCATTCTTTTCTCACAGTGGTGCTCATATAGTACTGGCATGGTAGTGTGCATGGTGCTGGTGTTTGCAGTGGCATAGTGAGTAATATCACTGGTTCAATTCTTAGACCACACTATAACAATAAGGGTCCTTGGGCAAACCTCTAGGGGTTTTACACACTTCTGTTCAGCTGAGAGTGGCCCATCACCCGAGAATATCCAGCCAAGAACAGCTCTGAATCTGACCATTGATGAAGGGCTAGAGGACGGTTAACATAAAGTGTGCATTAACAGATGGGCTACAGTCTCAAACTGTACACTAGCAATGTGGAGCTTCAAGAGAAGACTTTTTGAATAAAGTAGCTATTGAGTTCACACACTATCACAAAAATAAAAACCATCAGGAAAAAAAACTGCTAAGTCAGACTTGCATATGTTGTATCTTTTCTACTTTAACATTCATTTAAATGATTTTTCCCCAGACTTTGCTTCTTGAGTCTTATTTTTTGAGTCATAGTTATTTTTCTTTAGCTAAATGCTTAAATCAATACAACCCTGTAGTTCTATTACAAGATTTAAATAACACTATGGGCTTATGAGTGCGTCCTTGAAAGCAAGTGAAGTTTACATATGGTTGTGTGCCAAAGCCTTGGGCTGCACGATAAACACTGATATAATAAAACACTATATACTATTTGAACACATACACATAAACATAAGTAGTAAAAAGCGGTTATTAATGTTGGTCAGAAGAATACAGTTAGACTAACACAGGTTTAGTTCCTGACGCTCCAGTCCGCGCACGGATTGGTAAAATTACATGAACAGCACGTCTGATGTCATTTAATGAAGGCACTGTCTCAATGGGTGCACTTTTGTCATACACTGGCATATAGCAAATATTCTGGTGTGTCTATCCAATCTGTTCACTTAAAGGAGGAAAACCACAACAAATGACAGATATTTCCATAAGATGCCCCACTGAGATGTAAGGATCTCGTGGGAAATATGTGGAGAAAAAAAAAAACACAGGGTGTGTTAATTTTGAAAACTCTTGTTTATGTGTGTATTAAGTGTATTCCATTTAATTTCAATGTTTTCAATAAAACACATTTCATTACATCTTTTCATTACACCATTACACCTTCGTTGGTTGGTGGGAATTGGAAAAGCTGTGGTTTAGATTGGATGTGTCAAACTGAAATGTAGTGTTAAAAAAATACAAAAATGCAGCAGTAACAATTTAGTGTCCATCACTTGGAGACAGTGGCCTGGTAGTGGAGAGGAAGCTGCTGGTAAGAATGACCTTTGGTAGTACCTAAAATACCCAAAAGTTATTTTATTGCTTGATAATGTAAGCTGATATTGCTGAACTTGCAAAAACAGTACACTGCAACAGTATAAAATGCACAATATTACTATTTAAACTAAACTAGTGTATTGGGTACACTAAGTGTAAATAGCATCTTAAGTTACAACTGACTAAACTGATTCTACATACACTTAGTGTAAATAGCTTGACTTTACTATGTGCCCAATTACAATTTGCGCATACTTTTATCATTCTATTTACACTTAGTATACACAGTGTATTGTGTAATGTATATATGGTGTTAATGTTACTAGCATTGTGTGTAGCTAAGTGTAGCATCTGCCTTATTATCATCACCAAGGCAGAGCTACGTGCTTCAGACACACTTAGCAAGTTATGAAGTCTTCTCCCCCTCCAACCTGCCAGTTACATCCCATGCATGTGTCAGTCATGGAGCGGCTGATAAAGAAATCTCAGCTAAAGCGTAGCACTCTGCAGCTGCTGCTCCTAGCCAGGCTGGATCGAACCGCACTGTTTTATTAAAGAATCAATTGTCTCCCAGCATGATGGGTTATCACAACCAAATGGGCCTATTGATTTATGGATAAAACATGAAAGCTTGCAGAGAAAAAAACCTCAACCTCTCTCAGCTCGCTCAGTGTGGGACAGACGCAGGTGAAACTTATGGACATTATTTCAACAAAAAGATGACTTAAAGAGGCATCTGTGAATAGACCAGTCTTGTATTAACAGAGATGCAACAAAAGCAGGCAAGACATCTAATAAGTGAAATCTTACTGCAATCGTAGATAGATAATATAAAAATGATGCTTATAAATTATATATATTTATATAGATATAAATAAAATGATGCTTCAACTATACAAGAGAACTGCCCTTAATACAGTCAATCAAAATTCTAAAATAGCTTGAATACTATTCTAACTCTCTTACAGTTCACTAGGGCCAAAACGAAACCATCACTGCATCTTTTGTAAACAAGGTTACTCAAGTCCTTCAGCAGTGCTGCAGTCTCTGTTTTTTTTTTTTTCTCAAAAGGAAGACTAAGGTTTTCCGGTTTAAGACTTATTTCAGCCACTTAACTATAGTAATATGTCACTGCTATGAAGAGAATGGATTATTCAAATGTGACAGGTAAAGTTAGTACTACTAGGCTACTAGGGTAACAACTAGGTGGTCTTTAAAATGTGTGTATTGTTCTGTGTGTGTGCATGTATATATATATATATATATATATATATATTAGTGCTGGGAAAGTTAACGCGTTATTATCGCGTTAACGCATGATTTA
>JBBPCZ010000034.1:5056417-5070925 GCA_037974445.1 Brycinus macrolepidotus
TGTGTGTGTGTGTGTGTGTGTGTGTGTGTGTGTGTGTGTGTGTGTGTGTGTGTGTGTGTGTGTGCGTGCGTGTATGTGAGCTGAATTTAAACATGCCACACTCCCCCCATCTCTTCAGCAAACAGCAGTCACTGCCATGTATATTCAAAGCCGAATCTAATTAGTATTCCCGGAGCATAAGCAGTAGATTACAGTCAGATATCATAAAAAGAGCGGGGGTCAGTGACCCCTCTTTTCATATTCCCATCCCTCCCACACATTAGCATAAAATATAGATAGCACTGCTAATAGGAACATCCGCACACAAGATTTGTGGAGGCGTAAGTTAGGGTACAATCAGGCCAGGGACAGACCAAAGAATACACACTCTCCTTTCGAATCTTTGAGGGAATTTATACGGCAAATGAGACGATACTGCTCTTCTAAGAGGAACGGTTTCTCTCATGTCTTTTTTTTTTTCTAGTGCAAAGCCCAAATTGGGATTAATTGTCAGAGTGAGTGATGGCTTCACATTATTTTACTGCTTTAAATCCCCATAATGAATAAAAATGCTGCAGTGCCATTAGTAGATTGATCAAGGATATTATTTAACACATTAAAATGGGTTGGAGGAAGATAAATTTATGACGCTAATGTGTTTTTCTGTCACATAATCATACATACTGGCAATATAAACTGCACTTACTAATGAATAGAAAGGGAATAAACAAATAGGTCCAAGGATAAAGAGATGCTTTTTTTACTTTTAGCTGTACATATAAAATGAGTTTCATTCAAAAATGCCATATACTCACTTGTAACAATTTTGCATAAAAGGAGTTTTTGAGAAAATGCATAAACATTTATATCTTGGTATTAATCAAAGTGTAGTTTACGATACATATTGGAACAAATCCCTCCTCTCTCTTATTTGTATTCTTTTTTAACATCAACATGCAAATGTGGTCCAGGTTTTGCAAGATTTGTAGCTGTGAAAATGTGTTAAATATAGCCTTTGCTATGTGTTGGAAATTTCTGGCACTCACTGTATATAGGTAGGTCCATAAGTATTTTGACATTAATGGAATTTTTGTAATTTTCTTTCTTTATACCACTACAATGGATTTAAAATTAAACCATCAAGATGTGACTGAAGTATAGACACTCAGCTTTAATTTAAGGGGTTTAACAAAGGCATTGTATTAAGTGTTCAGAAATCACAACCATTTTTCATAGAGTCCCTTCATTTTCAGAGGCTCAAAAGTAATTGAACATGTGACTGACAAGCAGCTTCATGGCCAGGTGTGGCCCGTTCTCTCGTTATTCCATGACAAATTAAGCACATAAAAGGTCTGGAGTTGATTCACAGCACTGAATTTGAATTTGGTAGCTGTCCCCTGGAACTCAACATGAGGTCCAAAGAGGTGTCACTGCTTGTGAAGGAGGCCGTCATTGGACTGAAAAAAACAAAATCAACTAATCAGAGAGGTGGCTAAAACTTTAGGGTTGCCCAAATCAACAGTTGGTTCATTTGTAAAAAGAAAGAATGCACTGGCGAGCTCAGCAACATCAAAATGGAAGAAAGAGTGAAGGAAAAACCCCTTCACAACATCTAGCCTGGTTAAGAGCACGCTTGAGTAGGTAGGCGTATCACTGTCCGACCCCCCCGGACCCCCCTGTATTTCGCACACTGTATATATATATATATACACACACACACACACTGCAGTATATATATACACTATAGTATATGAAGGTTACTAGTATATTGTGTGTGTGTGTGTGTGTGTGTGTGTTTGTGTGTGTGTGAGAGAGAGAGAGAGAGAGAGAGAGAGAAAGAGAGAGAAAATCCACTTCAACTAGTGGAAAGAAGAATTTGGCAAGCTTGTATTTTCCATGGTCCTTTCAGCATTGAATTTGAATGGGCTGAAAAGCAATAGTTTGTTTGTATGTTCATGTGCTGTTTGTATGTTTGTTAAGTGCGTGCCACTCAATGCGTCATTAAAACACACAAGTGATTTTTAATTGCATCCCACAATGCTGTTGTGTCTTAAGCCCCCTTTCTCTCCACTGAGCCCCCGGTGCGTGTAATTAGAGCAGGAGAGGAATCTTCCTTTAACGGTGAGGATACAGGGCAAACTCATGAGTGACAGGTCACCTTTCTATCTGCCAGTCAGTTAGCACATGCACACACATCCATGCACACACATACACGCACACACAGCACAAAGACTGCATTTCATTCTTAATAACCGGAGGCTATGAAGAGCATTCAGTCCTTTGGAATGGTGAAAATCTCTTTTTCGAAAGAAACGTGCTGCTGTCGCTCTCACTTTGTGCCAAATGATTTCTCAATTGCTCTGACCCTGTCTTTGATAAAAAAGACGTATTTCAGGGAACCATCATGGAATGAGAATACTGAGGGAGAAAGCGAGAGAGAGAGAGAGAGAGAGAGAGAGAGAGAGAGAGAGAGAGAGACTCTGAGAAGAATGCAAAAGGACAGGCACGAGTTTTTTTTTTCCCATTTCAGGGTTACTTTAGATAGGATCTTGTGCAGGCGATGAAGAGCTGAGCTGGGGAATTGGGCAGTGGAAGAGTTTGCAGATGGAAATCCCTCTGCTTGACATCCAGTCTCTCTTTAGAGCCTCTGTTAAACCCATTTTACTGATTTCCTGTCCAAATCTGCTCTTCTGATGAATCCAAAACAGAGCTTCATTTTATAGAATTTGATACTGCATGATATTACATGGTAAGCTACAAGTGATTACTGTTACTTCTGGATATTACTTTTTCCTATGGTATATGATCTAACATTTTCTACTGGTATTGACTCAGTATGATTCTGGGGATCAAATCTGATGTACCTCTGTTATACATCTTATCGGCACTGAAAATGAGGATCCATTTCAGAAACAAGAAAAAAAGAAAATATGTTATCAGTGTTGGTGATTAGACATGCCTAATTTGTTTCTGTTTATTTTTTTGGAGCACCTATTTTGGTTTAAAGAAATTTGGAACCATTTTTTTAAGCTGCCTTCTCTCTTTTTCTGCCCTCTTTCTGAAAGACTGCAGTCAGTGCCAAATTAAAAGGCAAAATAGTTCCCCATTCCCTTCTGGATTCCTGCTAGCACACTCCATGCTTATGAAAAAAGAAAAAAAAAAGTTTTGCATTTGGTGCAAGTGCCTCTTTAAAGCGTTTATCCTTCAGCTGGGTGCCTGTCCGGCTTCCCCCTCTCTGTGTTTGCCATGCCTGCTGAGCACAAAGGGAAAAAGGCTGCTCCAGGTATTCTTCCTGGATCCCACATCCCAGGGGAGAAGAGGACAGAATGTGGGGAAGAAAGCCCCATCCATAGTGAGTGGAGCGCTTTGTGTTCCTCGATAGAGGAGGGACAAAGAGGCCCTGGATAATGAATTGGATTAAATAGAGAGAAATAAAAGAAAGAAAAGCCACACAAAGACACAGTGAACAGTATATGAGATACCTCGGCGGCACAAAGGAATTGTGAAAAATGGCCACATTCATCAGCATGGTTGTTTTCTTTAGTGGACTTTGTGCATATATGAGAACCTTGTAGTGGATTGATTATTAGTCAATCCACCACATTGTGGAGACTTCTGACAATTGCTCAACAGTTTCTAAGTGCTGATCCCCATGACAGGAATTTTATCAAAATTAGCCCACAAACACATATTTTTGTGTTTTTTAAGGACAACCCCATTGACGCTTGACTGAATTGAGATCCTGAAGAACTTTGAGGCAAAGTCAACACCAACTCTTTGTCATGTATTATATTTCTGAACAGTTGCAGTTTGCAGTGCAAAATTGTTGTTGTGAAGGGGTGTACTTGGTCTGCAACAATGCTTAGGTTGGTGATACATGTCAAAGTAACATCCACATAAAAGCCAGGACCCAAGGTTTCCCAGCAGAACACTGCCTAGAGCATAACACTGCCTCTGCCGGCTTGCCTTCTTCTTATTGTGCATCCTGGTGCCATCTCTTCTTCAGGTAAATGACAGACAACCATGCATCCATAAGAGAAAATGGGATTAATCAGATCTTTTTTCCATTGCTCCATGGTCCAGTTCAAGCTGTGATGCACCGCATGTTCCAACACCTTTCAAGGTTCAAGGTTCAAGGTGACTTTATTGTCATCAGCAGCTGTGTACACGTACATAGTGAGATGAGACAACGTTTCTCCATGGACCACGGTGCAACATGTAGCAACATACAACATTCAACAGAGTGCAGGTTACAAAAGAGAGCAGACAACAGGACAAACAATAAATAGACAGCAAGTGTGGACATTACGTAAACCTAGAGTGATGAGTATTTCTATCATAGACAACAATACGTTTTTTAGCCATTTGTGTTATAGTAGCTCTTTTGTGGGATCGGAACAGACATGCTAACCTTTGGTCTGCTGTGCATCAGTGAGCACTGGGCATCCGTGACCCTGTCACCAGTTAACCAGTTATCCTTCCCTGGATCACTGCATAGGTAAGTACTAACCACTGAATACCAGGAACACCCCACAAGACCTGCTGTTTGGGGGCTGACAGATCACAGTTTGGCCCTTATCAGTGTCACTAAGATCATCATGCTTATCCATTTTTTCCGCTTCTAACACATCAACTTCAAGAGCTGACTGTTCATTTGCTTCCTAAAATGTCCCACCCATTTACAGGTGGGTGGCAGTAGTCTAGTGGGTAAAACACTTGCGAACACTTGTGAACCTGATGACCACAAAGTTGCAGGTTTGAACCCCAACTTTCTACCATTGTGTCCTTGAGCAAGACACTTAACCCTCAGTTGCTCCAGGGGGACTGTCCCCGTAACTAATGATTGTAAATTGCTCTGGATAAGGGTGTCTGCCAAATGCCACTTTACCTTTACAAGTGCCACTGTACTGAGATAACCAATGTTATAAATTTCCCCTGTTGGCTGGTTTAATATTGAGACTGATTTATGTATATACCATATATTAACATCACACACCTCTCATTACACAGCTTAAAATGATATCCTTGCATGCCCCATAGTAGCTACTAAAATAAGCACAGTGCAGAACTCTTCTCACTTTCTGTTCGAAGTTTGTGCTTTACAGCCCACAGCCACACACACACACACACACACACACACACAAACAGAAGCCCCCAGACACAATCCTCTTCTCCTCTGCCAATTCTAAAGGTCAGAGCATTCTTCCCGCCAGTCACTGTGAAGCATTAGCCTATAGCCCACTGAGAATACTGTTTTCCATCTCAGCCGACCCCCCTCAGGTGCATTTCAGACACTCACTCACACACATCTCTAAAACCTCTCACAGCATGGTAAAACACACAAGCCGTGCTGTTGTTGATGCCTCAGGTAAGACTCGCCGCTTAGGCCTCCTGTAATGATATTCATCCTCATTACCATAAAGAGGAGGGGCAGAGGGCCCCATCAGTCAAGCCTGCTAATGTTGTTTGGTTTGCCCTCTGTCATACACATGAGTGCCAGGAAGGAAGAGGTTAAAAAGAAGCTCTTTACAGGTTTCTATTAGAAATATTAAACATTAAAAGACATTTTTAGAAACTGTCAGGTTTTATTGGTAAAAAAAAAAGGCAGTAAGTTGAATGATTTATATTGTTTGAGAGATCAGTTTTTGGCTATTTCAGTCCTACTTGCGAATTACAGCAATCTTGCTGCTATTTCTAAGTGGCATCAAGTACTACCTCAGTATTTGGAGCAGAACACAAAAAGCTTCAGTTTTAATGAGCTGTATGACATCTTACAATGAAGCAGTGAGTTATTGCTCACTCCTCTCACTCCATTTGGCTGTCAGTGGGCTGGATCTCAGTACCAGCCTCCAGTAGCACAGTGGGGACATTGTTTAGGGAGGAAATTAATGTTATTTTGATACACTGTGACTCGTTTGTTACTGAGACGTGAGCCAAAGCATAGACAGCCAATGACAGCTGACCTCGGAGCCACCGTACAGCGAGAGAGAACTCCGGTTGCCATGGTGCCCAACAGACATCAAAAGGGAATTTTTAAATTGCCATGGAAGTGTTCACTCTCTGGTTGTCATAATCAGGTAGTCGCCATGGATAGAACTTCAAAAGGTGTAACAAAAGTTACCAAATAATACATTAATCAGCCTTGTATGTGACTTCACACTAAGCTTTGAAGAACACATATACTATACGGGATTTCTACATTTTACGCAAAAAAAGAAGGTTTAGCTAATGAAAACTGGTACATTATTGTAATTAAAATATATTACCATTATAAGACAGTAATGTAACAGACTTTTAAAAAGTACTGTATTATGCAGTTACATGACCAGTAAAAACATTTCTGTATTCTCTTAAGTACTATCTTACAGTCAGTCAGCAAGTAAAGTAAAGTAAAGTGGCCCCTTATAGTCCCGCGTGAACACACCACAGCACACAGTGTGAACAGTGTGCATTTAACCCATTCACCAAGTGAAGCAGTGGGCTGCCACCAACGAGGGGCGCCCGGGGAGCAGTGTGTGGGGACGGTACCTTGCTCAAGGGTACCTCAGTAGTGTCACTAGCAGTGTTAGGATTTGAACCCACAACCTTCTGATTGCAGGGGCAACTCCCTAACCACTAGGCTACCAGCTGTAAAGCATTTAAGAGTCCAGAAACCTTTACTCATAAAGGCTAGCATATCAGCTTGTTTCCACTGTAAACTAAGTTGAAACTTGTGACTACACTTGGTTCTTATATCAAATAGATATGTAACTAAAGGTGTACTGATGTAACCTGAATTGCTCAGTATTATTATACTTATACTTCTTTCTTTAAATTGTAATCGAAAGAAGGTTTATTTTAAAACTACTGTGCATTAGAGACGCCTGCTGGACTGAAACACAAACGGCAGTTTTAAATCCCCTCTCTCCTGGGGTGCTCTTGCTGGGCCAGACATGATATTGTCCTGAAAACATGGCTGTCTGAGAACAGCTTTGAGAAATTTTGGGCTAAATGTCGGTGGGAGTGTAGAACATATGGGATGTGAAATTTCTAAAACCAATTCAGCACCTTGTGAGGGGAGAGATCAAAATGAGGAACAATGCTCTCCTCATCAACAGTGTTTGTTGGGCAACAAGGCTGACGTTAGTGCCATGGATGGAATTTAAGTTAGAATGGTTGAAAAGTAACCCCCCCCCTACCCCCCATCATGTAGCTGATAAGGGCAGCTGGTGGCCTAGTGGTTAAGGCGTTTGCCCTGCGATCAGAAAGTCGTAGGTTTGAATCCCAAGACTGTTAGTGGCACTCTGAGGTACCCTTGAGCCAGGTACCGTCCCCACACACTGCTCCCTGGGCGCTGTGTTCCTGGCTGCCCGCTGCTTCACTTGGTGAATGGGTTAAATGCAGAGGAGAACTGTGTGCTGTGGTATGTTAACGTAGGACAGAATGGTTGCTTTACACTTACACACTTTATAAGAAGGACACACTACTTGTGAAAAAATGTTAGGCCAGACTATACTCTAAAAGACACCCATTACTCTAGTTACAGTCTTCAAAGTATTTAAAGTGGTCTGACATAGAACGGCGTACCTGAACATTACCAAGCAACAGTATTTCACTAATTAGCTTATCTTGCTTGTGCTTTATCAGTTTTGCTGTATTTGAGCACCAAAAACTTAACAGATGTGTATCCTCGTAATGCTCAAATGCAGCAAAATCAAAAACACTGAAGAGTGTAACTCAAGTTACAAGATACAAAATTGCCTTGAGAATAGGTTCCAGGTAGTATTTATAGAAATCCTATAGAAACTAAACACCTGCATAACATTATTCACATTTAATCTAAGGCCAAAAGCACTATTTCACATAAGCTCTAGTTCAGATCTATCCTTTTTTAGTCAAGACGTGTGATTAATGGATGAAGTCAAAATCAAAATATAAGTGCTTGGTATTACCACAAAACCTTTTAAGCCCATGGCTAACGTTTGATTTTGACACAGTGCTTCCGAATAAAGTGAGTTGTTTTTTTGACACAGTATCAAGGACAACATGCCTAATTGAAGAGTTTCATTCCAAAATGCATTATGGTAATGCATATAAAAATCCCAGGTAATACAATGAAAACACATTTTCTTTCTCTGCTTTTGGCAGATAACCGAGAATTAATCAGTCCACTCCTAACAGCTTATTTCATTGGAAAACAAAAAAGCAAGAAAATGGCTTTTAATGCGTTTTGAAATCAAAACCCTTTCGAATTTCTCAGTATTTTAAAGCTGAGTATCTGACTGCTAGTTTGCTAGCTCAGGTAGTCATAAAAAGGTATTTTTACCTTCTGAAAATTAATGCGTGGGTTGCCTATCACTTGCTATTCTTGCTGCTTTCGCAGATGTTTATGGCCTTTCCACTGCACCCTCATTCTCATGCCTGTCTGATAAATGCACATTTCTTTCTTTTCTTCAATTTCCCAGTGAAATCAAATGACATGCTTTTATGAGTCGAGCAATTGCAGGGGTGTGCTGACAGCTTCAGCTGAACTGGGCGTTGAACTGTTTTATTTTGTTTTCAGAAAGACGGGAGCAGTAATTAAGTGTTATGTTGTGAAGGATAGAGGAGTGTTGCAGTGAATGTATGAAATATTGCACCTATGCAGTGGCAGCACATCATCCAGTTGCATATAGCGTGGGCAACATGAAATGCATATAGGGTGGGCAACATATGAAATGTTTATCACAATAAATTAAATCATGATAGATGACATCACAAGCTTTTCAAAGCGTACTGTGGATGTTAATTATTAAAGTACATGCAGAAAGCATTGTAGTGTAGTATATTGTACTGCAAATGTTATAATGCAGAGAAAAATATAAATAATAATAATAAAATAATAGTTTTGATAGCACTACTACAACTGTTACTGATGCACTGTGTCTGTTCCAAACAATTGCACTCCAGAAAAATGATATACCATTATACCTATTGTGTATCGTGAAAATATCACGTAGTATAATATCATGCTTTGAGCTGCAAACAGAAGAAACATATGGCCTTTACCTCCTTGGAGAGACTGAAATCATCTCTGCCCTTGATTAGCAGGGGCTTTACAGTTGCATAGGGAGCAGGACTGGAACTGTGATGGAAAA
Organism: Brycinus macrolepidotus; assembly: GCA_037974445.1. Classification (NCBI taxonomy): domain Eukaryota; kingdom Metazoa; phylum Chordata; class Actinopteri; order Characiformes; family Alestidae; genus Brycinus; species Brycinus macrolepidotus. The sequence goes on from JBBPCZ010000034.1 coordinate 5,065,513, forward strand.
AACTGGAAGTAGAAATCCCCTGACAGTGAAATTATGTTCGCTTTTATGACACGCCTTGCCACGGCAATGGGGAAGAGAGGCTTGAATAGGTCCATTAGTTCTGTGCAGCAGTAACCATCCCCCTCAGGCATGCCACCAAGACAAACAAGACACAGGGCACCTGGCGTTCAGCATGTCACAATGCAAGGAGTCTCTTGACAACCGATGAAAAGAAGATATAGAAGGAATATGGTGTTTCATAGGTGTGCTGTCTCTCCACTACACAGACAGAGAGAGAAAGAGAGAGAGAGATAGAGAGAGAGAAAGAGAGAGAGAGAGAGAGAGAGAGAGAGAGAGAGAGAGAGAGAGAGAGAGAGAGAGAGAGAGAGAGCAAGGGTAGGAAAGATACGAGCTAAACATGAGAGAGAGAGAGAAAGAGCGAAATAAATCTTCTTTCCTGTTATCGCTGACTGCTGTTATGCCATATCACCTTTAAATATTCATCATGTGCCTACTGCACCCCGAAGGGCAACATTTCAAATTATAACAGCTAGACACGTAATTGCCAGAATGCCATCCAAGCCCCAGATTGAAAAGATGTTCCATTTTATCATTAATGAGACTCCGAGAGCACTCTGACATTTTGTATTGTGGTGCCCAATGCAAATGAGGCTGCTGCAAGACTTTCAGGCCCAGTAATATAGGCGGTCAAGTGCTTCTGTGCGCATCTGGCCCTTTTTTCCATGCCACATAATCATTTCATATAGAGAAATGTGCGAGTGGAGCTGCTTCCTATGTCACACTTTTAATAAGCGCCGTCAGAAAAGAGCATTTTTCGAAGTAAAGCTGACATTAAGCCCATTGCAAGAGAGGGAGGGCCATCAAGCTGTCAGGATCGAGCTGAAATAGCTAACCTCTGAATGCTCTACTGTATTTTCAAGTACAGCCTTAGGATTAAAAAAAAAAAAGAAAAAAGAACTGCTGGCAGATCTCCCATCTGCAGGTATGCTATTGAACTGTCTTGTACACAATGAACATAATGCAACTATATTGCATTTGTACAATCCTTATCACTTCTCATAGCCTTACAGGGTATTATTTTCATGTGTATTAGATATGAAAAAAAAACCCATGACATTCTTGTGCAGAACATCTAATAAAATCGGAAGGAATGAACACATCAGGCACAATCTCTTTCATCCTCAGAGCAGGGAGTGGTGCAGATGACCAAGTTAGGACTAGTCTCCAAAATGTTTTTTTTTTCTGCCTCAGTCAGTCTCTCTCTCTCTCTCTCTCTCTCTCTCTCTCTCTCTTTCTGTTTTTCTCCCATGCTTCAGTGTGCAGTCCTGAATAATTTTGAGTGTGTGTGTGTGTGTGTGTGTGTGTTGGGGGAGGGTTGTTTTCATACATTTTTACGGGAAAAAAATGTCTTGACTAGGAAAAACAGACCCGCAGTATCGTTGTCCTGTCTTTTGTTACAAAATCTGCACTTTTTCATTTATTTAAAGGGCAAAGTCCTTTAATTACAAGGGTTATAATCAAGGTTAGGCTCAGAAAATCTTATTTCATATAGGTAGTTACACTTCATGTGTAGGGAGATATATTAGGTGGATATATTTCATGCGGCACATGGGTATGACCCCGGGTCCTGACGAAGCCTAAAAACAAACTTGTGGGAGCACGTAACCCAGAATAGTTTTTTATCCCGAGGCAGTTCTGCAGCGCAGGTTCCAGCCGTAACTGGGTCAGGATCAAGGGAAAAGATGTAGACTTTTGCCCTGGCCGGCCACAAGTCTATTCCTACATTCTCCGCCACCTGTGAGTTTTTTGCTTCTCCAGGGCTTTTCATTTTCCACAGCGGGGTCGGAGAGCAAAGAGCACACCCTGCCTTACACTGGAGCACTGTCTGAATAGCGTCTACATATTTGAACCTGCGAGCTTTGGGTAAAGACAACATCTCTTAACCTCTATCCATCTTGGCCGTGACGTTTTAAGGGTCAGTGAGTGTTGAGCTTCGGAGCTAAATTCGGAAGAGCGTGAGAGAGAGCCCGGCACTTGTCTGAAAGACACATGTTCTAAAAATACTTCTTATCTCAAGCAACTGGTCCTTATAACCCATCTTTCTTCATTACAGTGCTCTTGCTTGATGAGGTGGTACGTGCTACATGGAGCGTACACAGCCAGAAACCCAGCACTAACCAGACTGAAAGTTGCATATAAGACACCTATGGAGACAAAGGCTAATGAAACCTTTGTATTTATACTGAATAAATACAATATAAATGCTACTGGGTTTTTTTTGGAAGTTTTGCAAAAGCAGGCTGGTGTTATGGGTGGAGAGGCTGCCAGCTGATTTACATCAGCTTGCTAAATGGCTTCTTAGCTTCTCCATAAACATCCATTCCTAATGCAGAGCACCTCTCATCCACAAACTGCTGACATGATAACTCATAAAAGCACCAGAGCAAGGGTTAAAGGTTAGCAAGGCATAAACAGCACTGCTCCACCCCCATCCCAGACACAGGCTGAGAAACATTTGACATGTCCACACACACACACACACACGCACGCACGCACACACACATACATGCACACTTAGTCTGTACTACTATCTCTGTATGTTATTTCCACTGAATTCTGAACTATTGTATATAATTTAGATCATTCCTATTACTAATACTGTAGCTCATCAAAAAGAAAGCTTTTTGCTGTTAAAAATTAAACAGCATTGTTCCACCCCCATCCCGGTCACAGGCTGAGAGACATTTGACATGTTCTTATACACACACACACACACACACACACACACACACACACATACACACACACGCACACTTAGTCTCTAACACTATCTTTGTAGGCCTTTTCCACTATATTCTGTACTCCTGTATATAATTTAGATCATTCGTATTAATAATACTATAGCTGTTTTATGCTCTTTTACTTTTTTTTTATTTATAAACACTGTATTGCAAAACTTTATACCTACATAGTTTTTTTTTTCATTTTTTTCTTATACTTCGAATCCACCACCTGCTGTTAACACTGTGCCAAATGACAAATGGACCAATAGAAATGATCCAAAATAATGCTGGAGTGCTTTACGTAAATGAGGTGCTTCTTATCTTGTCAAGGTGCTGTTTTAGAGATACATGTTGTAGTGAGAATGAGGATATAATTTATATCCAAAAACAACAAAAAACTAAAAAAAACAAACAAAAAAAACACAGGACAATTTTAGTTAAACAGCATCTCTCTTACACTGAAGCAATTCAAAATGTTTTAAGTAAACAATTCAATAAAAAGAGATGAAAATCAAGGGTTAGTTAAATCAATGTATTAATGACAGAGATGTTAAAAAAAGGATAGTAATAAGTAAAATAAAAATAAAAGAATACTAGCTATAAAAACCATAAAATAGGTGGGTTTAACAGGTGAGTAGCATAATGGCTGAAAGCTGCCCCCCACTTACTGGGTTCTAACTTTAGGTTCCATAAGCTGACCACCAAAAAAAAAAAAAAAAATTCCATCATACCAAAAATGTTTGGTCCCTACAAACACTTTTTCCTTAAATTAAAGCTGCACCTCTATGACAAACACACGGTTTCTGAAATGTATTATTTGTGACGACTTCCATTGACTTGTATAATACTGTAGCTAAGCAATACGAGTGCTCCTAAATCTAACCTCTTAGCCTTAGCAACCAAAAGGCAATCTTTCTATCTCTCCCGGCTTTTCAATGAGAAGTGATGCTTTCATGGTTTCCTATCATTATGAGGAAATATGGTCCTTGCACAGAGCCACACACACACACACGCAAACACACACACACACACAATCAGATGCCTCCACCTCCCCAATTTATAGTTATTTTTGGCTTGGTTACTGTACAGAATAGGGCGTGTTGAAACATTTCATTTATGACCTTTTGAACTCGTGGAACCTCAGTATTGGCAAAAGAAATGGCAGTCTCTTTAGGAACGAGGACTACACACACACACACACACACACACACACCCTCACACACACACACACACACACACACACACACGCACACTACAAAGCCCCCGCTACAGCAATTTACAGAAGATTGATCATCCAATTAGCATTTGGCCAGAAGGAGCGGACGGCACGTGATGCTCATACTGTACTAAAAGGCTGTGAATGTTTCCATCTGATCTGTCATCAGCTCTTAATTATCTACTTCTCCATCAGCAGCCTCGCAATAAGCAGAGGAACGAGAGGGCAGAGGGGGAGAGTTCTCCATTCACACACACACACACACACACACACACACACACAGCCAAATACTATGAAACCAACTGTAATACACACGTGGAAACCCTAAGAAAATATCAGTACTAAATTTAGGACATCAGCACAGACTAACTGCTGATTATTAAAGATCTAAATATAAGTTGTAATATAAGAGGCCCGCAGTAATATTAAGTGTGCCTATATTTATAAACCGTAATAAACAGCTCACAGAAAGTCTGAGTAACCGAAATGGAAAATTACTGTTCACATGACACTGGAGTGAGAAATGGATATTGTCTGAAAACTCAAACTATGATGAATGTTCAGCCTTTGAGGATTTCTGATTCATCATAACAGAAAATGTCTTGCTATTATAAGACATTGGTGCTGTGGTGCATTTCAGACACCACAGGGATCCATTATTTACAGTCGAAATGGCTGCGCTGACACGTGCACCACCATAATTAAGACAGTCAGTGGAACCAGCTTTACTGCAATAAGCAGCCATTTTCATTGACGACCTTATTTATTACGGCATGAGCATATCAACATACGATAATGAAACGCATAATTTCAGGCCTCTATAATTGCTGCACATTGCATCGGAATGTCAATAACAGGGGTCATCAGGTTCACTCCAGACAACCAGTACTGTGTTGGTAAACTGGGAACTGAACCCTTGTGGAACCTTTCTAATGATCAACAAAAATAAATGTGATTATTACTTTTTTTGTAGAGAAGTACAAACATTACATGCCATTACATATATTAGCTACTTAATAAACACAACATAAAAGGTTCCTAAATGGTACTTGCCTCTGATGTATAGTTTACTGAAATACCTACACAATGTGGACAAAAGTATTGAGAGTTACAGAGTAGGGTTAACGTCTGATAAGGTCCATGGTGCGTAAAAGGCACCAACAGGGGCCTCCCCCTCCGCCACTTGGGGCTGGCACATGGCCTCTCTTGCGGCGTGCGGCCGTGGTCCCCCGGCCTCCAGTGGGGCTGCTGGGTCTCTGCGGCCTCCGAGCTTCCTCGGCCTCCCTCGGGCACCGGGGTGGCGTGGTTATGGCCCCTCGCCCTCATCACAAAACATCCCATGTCAAAACATTCCATGACAAACTCGGACGCTACATGCGCACTCACGTGTACACATAGGCATACACAGCCGGTT
>JBBPCZ010000034.1:5080953-5103060 GCA_037974445.1 Brycinus macrolepidotus
TATATACAGTTTCACAGCACTCATAGCACTCAAACTGCAACTGGTTCCATGAAACCTTCTACATGTAAACCCAGATGCAAAGAATCTCGGCCTAACTACGAAGAGCCCTTTTGATATCTTTATTTTCAAGAATAGTTGTTTTTTTTGTGAAATCCAAAATGCCATTAAAAATCTAAAATCCTTCATCTGGAATTGCCTATTTTGCATTTGCAGAATTGCTGTCTTCTTTACTTTGCTGAAACAACCCTGTGAAGCTTTTTGTGAACAACCAAGTAGCTGCAGAGCCCTGTGTGAATGCATTTCTAAATTAATGCCTCTGACAATTGTTCATGCTTTTTTGGAGCAACATCTGTGTCTTGCAGTACTACGCTCTGGATGCTACATACATATCTTTCAAAGAGAAAACTCCCTTGGATCAAGGTCTCCCCATGCTATTAACTGAATAATCAGTTTAAAATGAGACTGCGGGGCCTTCTGAAAAATTGCCATTTGAATATAGATTGCCTTTTTAACGTATTCCATTTTAGTGGCCTCACGTTTGCTTTTACTGATTTCTGTGTGTAGAAGTAGTCATAAAGTGTAGCATGTGCTAGCGCTGAATGACACTGAAAGTAAGAAGTGTCAGAATAATAGAGATGAACATGCATTAATGGAAAAACAAGGCAAAGTGAGAAAGCTTTGTTGGTCTAACATCCATGCAAAATAAATTCTGTATATCTAGGCCTGCCTAGGGTTTGGATGCTTGAGTATACGATTCTGTATTTAGTATTTCTATTTTTTTTTTCTTTTCCAAGCCACAAACTTTGTAGTCTAAACTACAACACACTTCACTAGTGCCTTATGAATAACAATGATTGTCACTTTTTATGGTAAAATGTAATAAAAGCTAATAATAAAATAAATAAAAACTGGTTTCGTTTAGGCATCCACATCGGCTTGTTTCGCAGAGCCAACAAACCACTTTTTATGCAGCCACTGAAGCTAAAAGAGCAGAGAGACATGAAGTTGCATGTGTGGGAGTACTTATAGTTATTAGACCACAAGAAATGTTCAGTGCAAAATTAACGACGAAAGTTTGGTATAAAGACATGGCAAGTTAGATGAACCGTCTCAAATATCTATGTATCGCGAAACTTAACCAAGCAGGCTGCTACAACTTTCACATGAGAGTGACACCAAAAGTGTGATCTCAGAGCCTCAACCCTGTTTGTTTTGATGAGTTCTGGAAGTGGACAAGGAGAGGAATACTGATTGCTGCCATTAACAGTTGTAATAATTCTCTCTTAAGGACTAAGTGGCTCATGAAAGCAATATTTTAAGCAAGGACCTACAATCACGGCTTCTATAGCAACATATACGACAACAGCAGATGATGAATACATCTATTCATGATGAATAGCAATCTATGAATACAGTGTTGCCTCTTATATTTTGAAAAACAGTAATGAAAATACAATTGTTATAATTATAAGACATAAATATTATTTTGTAATTTTGAGAACTAGTACTATAAATACCAGTACATCGTCAGAGTTTGCGAATGCAGTTGGTCAGTCCTACATGTTTTTAAAAAATAAGCAAATAAAGAATAATATATGAAATGTATTAAATATATTTAATACACACACTTTAAATTGTAAATGTTCTACATCAAGACTCTATAAAGCTTTTTTTCCCCATTAAAAACATGTGCAAGCCAATTTCCATTTAGATACCTTTATTTTTGTTATAGTGTGACACACCAAAGTAATATATATATAATGACATATATATGAAATATATGAAAATCTGAAAATACCACACTTGGCATGCTCAGGTCAAAGCAGTGTGTTTGAACAGCATTCTGCTATCTGAGCAGCTTTAGTTTAGTTTGCTGTTTGATTTTGATTCCTGTGAGGGCAGCATGCAGGGTTTATCTTTATTTATGGCCGACCTTGTGTTCTTTCACTTTATAGAGTGTCTTTTGAAAAACTGTCTTATGTTTATTTATTTCTGTATCCTGCCACCTCAGCATCACTTCAGTCAGTCGCAATCTGGAAAGTTGTGTATGAAGTGCGAAGTGTTCTTGATAAACTATGCCCTGAATCATCAGATCATGAGGGAGCTCTGCCACTGTGTATCATCAGGGATGTACAGACTACACTCTGAACACAGAATCTTCTGTTCCGCATTTGTATCAAAACTCTGTGGGTGCCACAGTGTGGAGTGGGCTTTGTTCATTGCATCATCATCATCATTCATGTGGCTAGATCAATGCAACTCTCAGCAGATACTGAAGATCCACAGCTCTCTGAGCAAAAGAGCCAGATCTTCTAATTAAAGTTACGGCTTGAGCTCCACCACAACAACAAGCATCAGATCTGATCAATACTGAGATCCAGCAACAGAACAGAGCCAACAGTCAAGAAACCAGAGGGCCCAATCTGGTTGCACTGGTCAATGCCAAAAGAGCTAACGGACATCAATAAACAGGTTTTGTTCAGTCCTTTAACCTTTGGCCCAGAGTTAAAAGAGGATATTTATGGCCATATTTTGTCAATAACACAATAACATTGAGCCCCGGCAGTACAAAATGCAACCTAAGAGAATGACTAACCCACAGTTTGTGGCTCAAATATGGTTTGAGACATATTGCACTGATTACATCATTTAAATGTTATAAACAAATGCTCAGTGTATGAACCTGTGGCATTTACTAAAACTGCTATACATACTGTCTTCCTGGTGACATTTATCTCACAATGAAAAATTACGAATGCATGTTCAGTCTCCAGTTAATTACTCCTCTGAACATAGGCAACATTTCCAATTTATTCATAAGTTGTATTTATCAAGATGGATCACTGTTACGGGGGCATGAAAGCATATTCACTTCTACATTTGCATGCAGCATTAGGTCACTGTCATTTCTATATTAGTAAATAGCTGTTTACTCATTTACATGCAGTTTATCATAATTGATTTTTCTGTCAGCCAAATGGGAACTTGGCTTTCCGCAAGAGTTTATTACTGGCAAGAGAAAGTTCAATATCTTTCCAAGTCCCATATTGTGATAGCACACTCTTAGACATAAGGGTGGTAGAAAGAGTAATTTGTTTGATGCCATAGATGGCTGTTTTATGCTTTCCTAAGGAATCTTTAAATGGATGGCTCTGAAAAGAATCATTTTGTAAATGAGATGTCTGAGTGTGAGGAACCTCCATATAATGTAAAGGTTCCTTTATGGAAAGGATCTTTATACACTATGTGGACAAAGGTATTGGGACACCTGTCCTTTACACCAACAGGGACTTTAATGACATTACATCAAATATGTAGACATATGGAGTTGGTCCCCCTTTGCAGCTATAACAGCTTCCACTCTTCTTGGAAGGCTTTCCACAAGATTCTGGAGAGTTTCTGTGGAAATGTGTGCCCATTCATTCTGTAGAGCATTTCTGAGGTCAGACACTGATGTTGGATGAGAAGGCCTGGCTCGCAATCTCCGTTCCAGTTCATCCCAAAGGTGTTGGATGGTGTGGAGGTCAGGGCTGTGTGCGGGCCAGTCAAACTGTGTCCATAAAGTCGGAAGCATTAAGATTGCCCTTCACTGGAAGGTAGGGTCCTAACCCAAACCCTGAAAGGTGTGTCCCAATACTTTTATCCATATAGTGTACCTTTAAAAGGTTATTCATGCCCATATATCGAAAGATTCTTTAAGGAACTGAAAAGATTCTTCTATGAAATTGCTCAGAGAACCCATTACAACATGTCTTTAAAAATATGTGGTAATCTTTATTGAGTAAAAGCTTTGGTATTGTAATTGGTCATGATTTCACCCAATTTGTGCTATCACACAACCAAATAAACAACCAGAATGTGATACAATGCTGCTACTAGTATGTCTCTACATATTATGTCACAGCTTGTAATCATTTTTATTTGTGTCAAACAAATTTATAAGCAACCATGTTTTAAAACCAGCTTACTCATTTTCAGGTCGACAGCAATGGATGGAGAGCCTTAGATAGTTCCTTAATGAACCATTTTGTAAACAAGATACACAAGTGGGAAGAAGCTTTAAGAACTTCCATACAATGGAAAGGTTCTATACCAATTAACACTTTTCCTAGTAACAGGACATCCAAGCCGAAAACCATTTAGGAACCATCAGATCTAAAACTGTATGAGGTTTGACATCTTTCACAGAAGCCCCTATTATCCAGGCCATTCTCTCCAGAAGTGTGGCCAGTAGCACTGCATTCCCCAGTGACTTCCATTCATTAGCAGCATATAGCACAGTTAAGATCGGCTGTACTCTGAATGTCTTCATTTTCTTTTTTATGGTCTTTAAGATAAGACATTCCCCAATGCTCTGCAGTTCATTGCGGCTGTGGTTTAATTCACTGTCGGTTATTGTACTTTCGCTCCTGCTAACAGATGGGCCTACACAGGGGTTCTGCATCATAGATTTATGAACTTGAAGATGTTGCATTCAGAGATGACTCATTTAGTCATTCATTGGTGGTACCTCTAATCATTAACATCAGGAAATTTAACAGTACAGGGAAATAAATGGTTCTTGGCTGGAGAAGTAGGGGTTGTTTAAACCATAAACAAAAGTTTCTTCACACTCGCTCATCTCATTCCCTTTATAAGAACCATCCATTCATTTTAAGCAGTTCTTCTTTCTGTCTTCTTGCGCTGCTCCAAAGAATTTATTTTTAAGGATTTGTCATACACAAACATATTCAACTTGAAAAAAAAACAGCCAGTTTGGTTAAATGGTTCTTATTCATGACGAATAACCTGCTATATATGATTCTTTAAAGAACCTTTTAAAGATTGTTCTATATAGCACTAAACACTATATAGCACTACACTCAAAAATGTTTAACTGGCTCTCAGATCAGGTTGATATTACTTTGGGGTTTATCCATATTTAAAATGAACTTAAAGTACACACATTGAAGGGGTGTAATTATCCCAAGCATTACCTCAGCCAAAGTCATTTCAAAGGAATACATTTTGTTTTTCCATGTCTCATAGGATTTCCACCTGGTACCACAAAACGCATACCCAAATAAATTAGGTCTGTGATGCTTCAAATAGGATATACTCTGAAGATCTGATGCATTTTGATGGAATGTTTGATTTGAATCAATGGATAGAAATGCAGTTTAGTCTGTTGGCAGCAGGAGAGACAGGAACAAGACTTTACTGGCCAGCCTTAATCGCCACACTAAAACAACTACACTGTTGTTCCTCTGTTTCTTAACAAACTTAACAAAGAGTTGCTTCAGTTAAATAGCATGCGTACTTCATAAGCCTTTGATCAGTTCAGTTTTGTTGACTAAATGACACATTCTTGGCTTTGCAGTTGGGTTTGAAATATGATAGCAGGTTTTGGTTCTGACAATCTTAATAAATTAAGATATTTTGAAACCATTTAAATGTGTGGAAGTCCTTTCCATTATTTAACTGAGCTCAGTTGAAGAACTATCTTTTTTTGTAAAGTCATAGAAACGTGAACATTTCTAAGAGTGAATGAGCGCATGAGTATTCACGGCATATACTCAACAGATCCTAATCTTAACTATTATGGAAGATGTGTAAAACTGACCTTAATAGAGCTTGCTTGTCTAGTCATGCCCACCTACACTCATTATAATGAGTACCCTTGAGGTCAAAGATATTTACAACACAGATATCTCTCGGAATTATCCAGACAAAAAGAATATGACTCTTGAGAAAATGTATTTCCATGATTCCATTTTAAAATCATCTAAAAAACGCACCAAGAGAGGCAATTTATTTGTTACAAATGCTTGGGGCAAAGAAGGAAATCAAAATCAGGGTATCAAAGAACATTATGATTACAAAAACAAAGAATTAACTGGGTGAATAACACTATCTTTAACACTATCTTTACTTACAACCATCGCACAGACTTCTCTGACTTCTCAGCCCCCTCTCCTCAACTTGCCCTTCATGCGTCGCTAACCTCTAATCTCTGTCCCATGGAAATGCTTAGAGTCACTCAAGCACTAATCTCCACTCCCTAAAATGGATTGAAACACCAAAGATGATGTGGTAATATGAATAAAAGGAGCAATTATCGTAACTTCATTCAGCCCTTAGCAGGCAATAAAATAAAGGGGTGACAGAGTTCAGTGTCTGACTGAGTAACTGTGCAAACAGACCACAGACCACCACATGATACTCTTACAATTCTAAGCACCCAAAGAAGTGTTTATGCTGCTCGGAAATTGTATGCCAAAGCGTAAAGGCAGTGCAGTAATCCAGAAGAGTATTTGATATGCCTGGAAAATCTGCTTGCAAGAGGATTCTTCATTTACACAGGCTTATTTGGAATGGACAAGATCAAAAAAGAAGAGCAATGTTGAAAAATAAGTTTGCAAATTAGAAGTTGGAAGAATTTTCCTCATGCAGTGCAGCATAGTTGGAACCGATATATTGCAATTCAAACCAAAAAAGTTAAAGAAAAATAAAATAAAAGAAGGGCTGTGAAAAGACAGTATGAACAGTGTATTCCTTAAAGGGCTAATACTGTGGGAACAATCTCACTTCCCTCTAAGTAAAAGAACACAGAGAGACAACATTTCAAAATAAAACCAAATGCAGTCCATATGCATATATATATGAAAACTAAATTGCAAAATAAGAGCACTTGAAATGACTTCTTTTGTGATGTCACATAAACTGATTGAAATGCATATCCACCGCCTCAGCAATGTAGCTGGTCCGTTCACTTTACAGTTATAAGGAGAGTTTCAGCACTGACTGCAATATACTATGCAGTCAGTCACAACAGGGCTCATTTACATATAACAGTCTTAAAGAGACAGTAACAAAAACAGCTTGTTTCATCATTGTCAAATACAAGAAAAATGTAGGAAAGCGAGCCTTTAAACAAAAGCATGGGGATATGAACTTTTAACAACCAACCCAACAACCTCTCTCTCTCTCTCTCTCTCTTTCTCTCTCTCTCTCTTTCTCTCTCTCTCTCTCTCTCTATCCCCCATTGTCAGACTATATCCAGTGCACCATGGAAATGAGCGACAAGATTAGAAAACAATTTATCTAAATCCTCCAGTGTTCACTCACTGTTTACATTTTCCCAGGAAGGCACACCAAGTTCGGTCTCCATGGAAACTAGCCCCGGCCAACCCGGAGTGTTTGCATTCTGACCATGTGACATGACTGCCTGTTGAGAGATGCATTGAAGTTTCAGTCAAGCTGTCTGCTGAGTGTGGTTTATTGAAAGAAAAATACGAATCATTGAGACGGAAAAGCTCCTTAGAGCCCAAAAAGAGAAGCAGAGAAAATTTTGTCCGTCTCAGAGCCGTGGCTTTTACTTGTTGAAAGGGCAAAAAAGATCATGATTTTCTTTCATGTTGTGGCCACATTTTACACTTCACAGCAAGTGAAAGAGTTTAGAGTGTCGGGGAGGATATTTACTTTGCTGACCGGCCAGGGCTCGTGCTAAGCCCACCTTTTCTTTACACACCAGATTTCCACCAGTACCAGATTTCCACCAGCAAGTCTGGAGAAAAAGAAGGTCACGCCCCAAGAAGTTCCTGGCTAATGTGAATCCTACATACTGCTAGGGTTAATATGCTGGAATGAAAAAAAAAAAGAACCCTTCTCCTATCCCATTCAGCCTTGGAGGAGCTCTGTTCCAGCAGATATTATCAGAAGCCTTCAAACTACCTGTCCACATCGATCATCACACCCAGCTTTCAGCATGATCTGCCTCGCAATAATTAGAGCGGAAGAGTGTAGGCAGAGACATGTCTCTCTCTCTCTCTCTCACACACACTCTCTCCCTCTCTCCCTCTCTTTCTTAGTCTCCCACACACTCCTTCATTTCCCCATGCTGGATTAGAAAGTACTAAGAAGTATTCGAAAGAACAGTAATGTGCACAAGACACCCTTATTTAAGAAAGATATACTAAAGAAGCCCTCTGTCTTACATACAAACTGGATCTTTTTAGAAAAATAAACATTTTGCATACACAGATTAATCTAAAGTGTGCTACAGATGTAAATAAAATCTATTAAAAAATAATTTAAATTTAAATCTATGTGATTGTGCTCTTTGACTGTGTGGTCAAACATACAGATGCCATGTTTGACACACTCCCTTTTCACCTATCATATGCATTTTAATGAACAGAGTTGTATGTATTGAAGTTGGAAAGCTCATCTGGTTCTCGCAGCATAGGTTTGTGATGAGTTCATTTTTTAGTGACTTTCAGACTTCGATCCTATGACAATTAACTCCACAAACAGGGAAAATTTAAACATTTGCACATGCCACCTTCATCTGAATTGTTTATAGACATTAGGTGTTGATCATGGCGTTTGTGAAACTCTGTTTTAAGCGAAAAAAAAAAAAAGTTATATATATTACCTTTCTAAGTAAGCTGTGTGTGAGTGCAGCTCAAGCTGTGAATTTCTATCAATAGCCAACAGATGGAGACAGACCAGCAGGCGCCCACAGATCACCACATACATGCATGTAGAAATGACCATTACTTCCAGTCTAAATACCTGCAATGTGGAAAAATGTTCGGATGTTTTTGTCACAAGACTTTATAAACAACTCCATTAGTCCTTAGGTAATAATAATTAACTTTTTTTTAACAAGCTGTTCATCTCTGAACAGGCTCGTCTTTGAAGGCATTTAAAAATGTTCCTTTCTTTTTTTAAGCCCTTTTTTAAAACGCTTTTACCTGACAATATTTTACAGATTAATGGCTTTGGTTTACTCCCCAAACAGAACCAAACAAAAGTCAGAGACTGACCTGTTAATTATTCATCCCTGTGTTTCCACATCGTAAACCAAGATTTGCTGTGTTTTACTGAAGATAAGACAATAAATGTGCGAAAGACCCTCCCTTCAAACACACACCTACATAGACCTTCCCCCAGTAAAACACACACACACACACACACACACACACACACACACACACATGTGTGACAGTCAGATAAAAAAAGGCCACTCTCCCCTAAAACAAACCCTCTGCTGCTCTGTTTGAGCTGAAGTTGGAGGGAGATGTCAAAACCCTGCTTTGAGCTTTCTACCTGCTCTCACTATGTGGCCTGTTCACCTGGAGACGTCAGCACAGAGAGCCAGAGAGTCCTCCAGAAGCCAAAAACCAGCAGTAAACTCTGCTAAGAGGCCAGGCTTTGGTACCCCTCCTCTCTTTTCTTCCTTTCTTCTGTTTTTCTTTCAGACCATCCAGGCAGAAGCTACAGGGATTCAGTCCTATAGAGGTCCTCAGTAGGTAGATCCCTCGCTGCTCTCTCTTTCTCTCTCTCCCTCTCTCACAGACTCCCTGTCGATCTGCATTCATCAGGCACATCAAAGGGCAGGCCAGGATGCTGCTGTGCCCTCGGTCTGCCAGGCCCCTCCTGGCCGATTCTGCTCTCCCTCAGGAGGTGCGCTACCCAGGCTTGCTTAATCAATGCCTGAGATTATGACTCTCAGGGCCCTGCTGCTACAGTGTGAGGATAAAGGCTCAGACGGAGACAGAGAGAGAAAGAGAGAGAGGGAGAGAGAGAAAGGGAGAGATTCTGAGACAGACCAACCCCACATTGAGACTCCATCGGAGTTCCACTGGATCAAACCTATTGCCCCAATGATTGACAGCCCTGATTCAATGTCTCATAGAGGAAAAGCGGGCTGAATGAATACTTGTGTCTAGAGTATGAAGGGTGAACTAAAACAAGGCCCTTTAAAAAAAAAAGTGTGACTGTGTGCTCTAGGGGTGGCCAAAGTGATGGTATGTTACAGTTCTTGTGATAAATTACGAACAAATATGCTTTTCAGAGAATATTGTGGAAAAGTCTATCACTATATTGTATGCCGTTAGGAAACAATAATTGGTATTTACATTGTTTTACCATTTTAGATAGAATAGATTTTAGACTCAGGTCAATTTTAGATAATTTCTGCAACTTTTAACCAGTTCTGAAGGTCCATTCATTATGAAATTTACACACATTCTAATAAGCAGCAGTAAGGTTTTGTTCAGACAGTGACAGTATATCATATAATCTGACAAGTAGGTGACTTGATGTAAAGTTATTGTTATTATTTATTTATTTATTTATTTTTTATTTTTATTATTATTTTTTTTAATAATTATTATTATATTTCTAGTGCAGATCCCATCTTCCTGCTCACTAACTTCTAAAGCAGGACTCAACATTAACAAGTAAGAGTGAATCAGAGAGAAATGGGGCTTATAAGGGGAAAAAAAACAGAAAGAGCAGGACAGGTTATATAACATAACCATAAGATAAACGAGGGACTACTAGAAACAGCCAAAAACAAAATTATTATAGCAATGGAGTGCCTAGTTTATGCTCTGTTACACTGCTCGCTCTCCGTGGCCTGCTAACTGACCTTATCCCTCTGCTCTCATTTTCTTCACAGCTGCCCGCTGTAAACCAAAATAAAATAACAGTCTTGCTTGTGGTTATTTTAGATGGTAAATTTGATGAGAGAAAAGACGCTACCTGTCTTGTGGCGCCCAGCCAAACGGCTCCTCAGTGGGAGATGTTTAAGCAGCTGTGTGTCCGTGTCCACACCACATTACTCAGCCACCAACAGGCTGTGTGTGTTTACTGTGCTCCATTAGAGAAAGAAGGCCTCTCCATGGACCTTTCAGTATGTGTAGAACTTTTCTGAAAAGCCCCTTTGAGGAACCTTTTTTTCTCTCCTGTATGAGAACCCTCCTTTGAGGTTCTTTGAAGGACCCTTTCCATTGAATGTGCTCTGGGAAAATTGGGTCTTTAAAAAGGCTGAAAGTATAACCCTCCCCCCGACATACACACTTTCAAGTAGGTCTCTTGGTGGTATTCTCTGTCATGATCAGCAGTAGAAAAATGCTGAACACTGTAAGCCAGTTTTTTTTTTTGCTTCTGGTGGGCCATTATATCACTGTAGTTAGAAATGTAGTGCAGTGGGCTAGGCTTCTCTTGATCAATAATTCAACACCTCCCCATCTAGCTACTTTGCAAATCAATTAGGACCCATTACTGGCCCCCTGACTTCTTTGCGCACATCACTTCTCATGCTGCATATATTTATCATGGCTCTGAAATGGATCTCTGGGCAGTTAATCGCTGCATCCTCACCGAGGTTTGTGCAGGTGGGGAGAAAAAAGAGAAGGCAGTAAAAAGGCGGCACTGTGCACGCGGTCAGGTATGAGCAGTAAAATTCCATGAATGTGCATCTCATCCCAAGCCAGGTTCTGCTCACAATCCTCCGGCTGTTCCAGCCGAGTTTAGCTTGGCCCAGAGCCTGCGGCTTCATGAGTCAAAGCCGTCTTACAGCGGCAACAGCTTTACTATTCATATTCATACCCCCTCCTCTATCCATAACAAGACCATCTTTCTCTCTCTCTTTTGTCTCCAGCTCTCCATTTTCCTCTATCTACCTACTTTCCAACAATCTCTCCTCATACTCTGTCTCTGCCTCTCTCTTTCTCTGTCGCTCACTCTGTTTATCTCTCTCTCTTTCTCTGGCTCCCCCCCCCCCTTTCTGCTATGAGTGCTGTTTTTTATGTGGAGGGAGGAGGTTGTGTTCCTTAGCAGGAGTGAAAAAAAAAACATTCACTTTGACTGCTGCTTCGGTGTGACCCCTCTGGCTTTTTTTCCCCCTCGTTTCTCTCAGTGCCCATGTCCCAGCGAGGAGAGAGGAAAAACGTGGTGGAGCGAAACGAGGGAAGACCAGTGCTGCTGTGAAGAGTGAAAGAGAGAGGATGCATGACAGACAGGTGCAGTCTTCACATGAGTAACACAGTAATCAGCTTCCTATAACTATATGCCTGTCGCTTCACCTTACAGCTACACTATCCCCCTTTATTGCAGTATCCCACACAACCCAAAAGTTGACAGATTATTGAACTAGAATAATTATAAGACCTTAAGCATACTTTTTTCTTCTTTTGAGATTACAGTTGCACACATACAGTGTGCTGTTATAACAGTGACAATATGATGCACTGCTCACATGCTGTATAATAATATCATTTATTTACAATGCATTATACACACTACATAGTAAGAGAATATTTGAACTACATGTTACATACACTGCATAGTAATGAACTATACATTATGTAAATTGTGTAGTAATGGGATATAATAATCATACAACAGTACATTATACACACTATATAACGTATATGAGCTGTACATTATTTACATTATATATGACTAGCATATATAAACAGTACATTATATACAGTGCCTACTTATAGCATTTATGAACAGTACATTATATGCACTGTGCTTACATAGACAAGTGAAATAGTCGAGGTCAGTGTTTTAAATACAAGAGCAGTCCACTCAGGAGGGAAGTTCATTAAAATACAAAACTCACAAACCTTACTGGTGTGGAAATGCTACACACAGAAAACATCCCACTTGAAGACTGTGTAAAACGAAGCTGAACAGATTAGCATAGTATAGTACAGCATAGTATACATTTTCAAACTAGTAAAATCAGTAGATGTACAACCCCTGATATATCGTCATATCATATATGAACAATACATTGTAAACATTATATACTAATAGCACATAGACTGATAAGCATAACATTTAAACCACCTGCCTAATATTGTGTAGGCCCACCTGTGCTGCCAGAACAGCTCTGACCCACTAAGGCACGAACTCCATAAAACCTCTGAAAGTGAGCTGTGGTATGTGGTACCAAGGCGTTAGCAGCAGACCCTGCAAGTTTCAAGGTGGGACTTTCATTAATCAGACTAGTTTGTCCAGTTGAAACCCACAGTTGCTTAATCAGATCGAGATCTGGGGAATTTGGATGCCAAGTCAACACCTTGAACTCTTTGTCATGTTCACACTGCCTCCACGGGTAATAATGTAAAAGAAAATGTGATTCATCAGATCAGTCCACCTTCTTCGATTGCTCCATGGTCCAATTTTGACGCTCATGGGCCCATTATAGGTGCTTTCGGTGATGGACAGGGGTCAGCACAGGCAAGCTGATCGCAGCTGTGATGCACTGTACGTTATGGCACCTATAGTCAGTATGAACTTTTTTAGCAGTTTGTGCTACAGTAGTTCTACTGTGGGATCAGACCGGACAGGCTAGCCTTCGCTTCCCGCTTGTATCATGAGTCAGTATGGGTACTCTGACAGATCTGCGGCCATGCAGCCCATACTCTGCAAGCAGTGATGCACTTTGTGTTCTGACACTGTTCTGTAATAGCCACCATGAACCTTTTCTGCAGTTTGTGCTGCAGTTGCACTTCTGTGGGATCGACCCGAGACAGGCTAGATTTCACTCCCCACATGCAACACTGTCTGGAACCCCAGTTTACTGGTATTTCCAGTTTACTGTTTGTTCTTTTTTGACTGCTTTTGGGTGGTACTAACCCCTGCAAGAGTGCTGCAAGAAGTCCTGCTGTTTTGGAGACCCCCTGACTCAGTTGTCTAACCATGACAATTTGGCGCTTGTCAAAGTCACTCAAATCCTTACACTTGCCCATCAGCTACTGTTAATCTGCCACCTAATTTACCACACCATTTCAAATATGCCGTTGTAACATGACAATCAGTGTTATGTTATGGCTGTTCTGTGTGCACTATATAGTGATAGCATATTAGAACAGTACTTTAAACATGCTATATTATATAAGCATGCATAAACGGCACATTGTATTCTCTATTACTATAGTGGTGTATAAACTCCTTCTTTGAGACTGCTTAGTTTTACATCAACCTAGAGAGCCTGACCTTCTTCTTTTGTGCTGCCTAGATACAGGCTAAAGCATCCTCTGAGCCTCAAAGCCCAGCATAATGAGGGAAAATGATATTGACACTGTATAAACAGAGGAAATTCTTCTTCTGATTTAGGTTACCATTCCTTTAAGCCTGGGATGTTTTCATTTCAGAGCTATTCAGCCAGCTCTCTCCTTCCATGTCTCTCTTTTGCTTGCTCTCTGCCTCAATCCCTCTTTTTGTTCCACAAAGCCCTATTGTGCAGACATCGATACTTGTTTCTGTCTCCACCACCAGAGGTGAACATTATATGCCGTCCTCATGATTGAATGGCTCACTGCATTACACTGAAAGTGATTGCCATAAATATTTCATCACCAAAATTGCTTCACGCCATAAATACACAGCTGGGTGTGACAGGGAATGTGGAGACAGAGGACGTAGAGCCGGCGAGCAGCCTGCTTATCACCCCAAATGCCCAGACAATTAACACTGCTCCCCATCAATCACATTGCCACCATTTACAATGCCATTTCACTCCACTTCCTCCTTTTGACGCTCTCTCTTTCACACATACACATCGTCTCTCTCCTTCTCCCTCATTCCCTTGGGAGTTATTTTGATGTCGCTAGTACAACCCTTAACTCTTGAAGGATTTATTAGGCTTTATCACTAAGGGATTTCCTCCTGTTGTACAAGGCTACTTGACTAAAGAATAGACCTTGACTCCAGCATCATCTCGCAAACATATCTCTGCTGTGTGTGATGTGTGTGGGGGCAGCTTTCAGGAGCCCGTGGAACCTAACACTAATGAACGGAGCATTAAGAAATGGGTTGCTAGAAAGACAAGGAAATCTCACCTAAAGCCCTGAAGCCAACACATACCGCAAAGCAACATAAAGCACTTTAAAGGTGGAGTAAATGGCTCTAGGTCAATAAAATATATGCTCAGAGGGAATATGCTGGTCTCTGTTGTTGCCCCATGTGTCTATGGATCGACAGTGGAGGCTTCAGACATCACAGGAAGCTTTGTTTTGTGATTATAAGCCAATAGAGTCCAGCTGGAGACATGCATACTAGGCTCAGGTGTGTAATGAATACCCGTGATATCAGGTGCAGTTTCAACATGGTGCCTCAGCGAATGGCAAGTGTGTGAATTATTTTTAATATATTACAGTGTATTTGTAATTATGACATTTGCTTCATGACATTTCATTTGATTTTCCATGCTTTTGCTGGATATTGTGTTTGAACTACACAGGCTGACTGAACACATCAGTGCATCCTGACATTTTCTTATGGAATTGGGTTTTTTTTTTTCATTTTAGAAAAGAGCACAGTCTCCCCAGGAATGGCATAAAGTGAATAATTTACACGTATGTATATACATTCATCTAAGATAACACTATCATCTCATTCATTTACAGACAGGTGAAATCATTCCATAAATGCCAGACAAAGGAGTCAAATAGAAATGTTTACTAGTCAACACATTTTTTATGTCCAGACCGTTATTAAAGCAGAACTGCCGTCTCTATGAGAGGTCAAAAGGAAGATGAACAGTAATTCATTTTGAAGATGAACAACTTGACCAACTATTTTAACTTCTGGATTCTTCATTCTTACAGACATCATTTTCTTGAGATACAAGTAGGTTTATTGTCATTTCAGCCATATACACAGTACACAGTGAAATGAAACAACATTCCTCCAGAACAGTGGTTGCAACGTAAGAACAAAAACGTGAGAGAAGAAACACATCTCTGTTCTCCTAGTGGAGGCCCGTATGCTACTGAACCTTTTGCCAGATGGGAGGAGGTAGAAGAGGGTGTGTGAGAGGTGTGTGGGAGTCATCCACAATGCTGGTGGCTTTGTAGATGCAGCGTGTGGCCGTGAGGGGAGAGAGACCCCAGATATCTTTTCAGCAGTCATTACATTTCAGAAGATATTCTGCAGGGTCTTTCAATCCAAAACAGAACAATTTCTGTACCACTCTGTGATGCAACTACAGAGAATGTTCTCTATAGTCCCACTGTAGAACAAAGTGAGAATTGTTGGGAGGGTACACTCTCCTCAGTAGGTAGAGACACTCCTGGGCCTTCTCGGCAATGGAGCTGGTGTTGAGGGACCAAGTGAGGCTCTCCACAATGTGAACACCAAGGAACTTGGTGCTCTGGACGATTGATGCTCAGTGGAGCCATTGATGTTCAGCAGAGAGTGATCACGTTGTGCCGTCCTGAAGTCAACAACCATCTCTTTTGTTTTGTCTGCATTCAGAGACCGATTGTTGGCTCTGCACCAGCAGGCCATTGCAGTGCCTCTCTGTTTACCACCTCATCGTTCCTGCTGACCAGACACAGCACAGGCGTGTCCTCAGTGAAACTGATGATGTGGTTTGAACTGTGGATTGTTACACAGGCGTGGGTCAGCAGTGTGAACAGCAGAAGGTTGAGCACACAGCCCTGGGGGGCCCCTGTGCTCGGTGTGGTGGTACTGGAGATGTTGCTCCTGATCCGGAATGATTGAGGATCTATTTGCAGAGGGAGGAGTTCAGGCCCAGCAATCTCAGCTTCCCAATCAGATGCTGGTGGGTGAAGGCCAAGTGAAGGGTGGTGGTGATGGCATCATCCGTTGAGCGGTTGGGATGATACGCAAACTACAGGGGGTCCAGGGAGGGGACACCGCTTCCGATAAGTGGCAATGCCGTGGTCTGAGGGCCTGTCTGCTACTGGACCCTTCTCATCATACGTCAAGTAGAATCAGAGATATTAAATATAAGTAAGTATATATATATATATATATATATATATATATATATATATAATATATAATATTTTTCAAGATTTAATGTGTATGTTTCTTGATTTTGAAGTAAAAAAAAAAACCAAGAGAAATTTCTACCAGATTTTCTGATTTTCTTTTTTTTTTTTTGGGTGGGTGTCAGTTGTTTCCAAATAAGTTTGTGTGAATTGTAAGCATGGATTAGTGCAGCCAAAAGGATGTTTATATTTCGTTTTCTGCAAAAAAAAATATTTTTTCTTATAAGTAAAATTTATATGAAAAAAAAAATGTATATGAAATAAAATGAATAATGAAAAGACACTTCCCTCAGGCAAAACAGCAACACACACAGATCTGTGTACAGGTCTGTATGCTGATGTATAATTTATATAGTGTACTGCACTGCCTTCTGTGATACCTACATGTGGAAACAAGTTCATGAAACATGAATACATGCATCAGTTCATGACAAATTGAGAGGAGCTGTATCTACAGAAGTCATCCACATGCTTCATAATGTTTTGGGACATCATCTACTCAGATGAAAGCCACCGCAAGTCATTGTAAAGGCCATTCCATCTTTTGTATCAGAGTCCAACACAAACACAAAGACCATTGCAGGCTGAAAAAACGAGGGCATGGTTTAAAAAGGATACAAAACAGGTGTGAATTTAAAACAGATCCACTGGGAGGATGTGAGAGATGGCTGAATGATGTAATTAGTTGAGCATGCGTGACATTGAAGACAGAGGGACAGAGACAGACCTCTATATAGAAGCAGAACAGTAAAGTGTAGATTTTGGTGAGTGATGTTTTACTGGGACTATGGACACTTTTAGTTAATAAGTATTAACCCATTTCACAGTAGTCATAGAATGCAAATTCTGTTTTGAAGGTCACTGTACAAAATTATTTTTTATTTTCAGTAACAGTGGAACACATTTGATGGAATGTGTGATTTACAACTCAGAAACCAGCTTAAGTTTAGTCTTCGTTGGTGGGAAAGTCAACATTGAAATGTCTTAAAATACTGTTTTACGTCGTGGCAGTTATACACAGTATAATTTTCACAAAAGAAGGTTCTTACTGCTCCCAGTTCAACCCTCCAAGCTCGCTAACAGCTCAATGCAGAGTCACGACATTTTACACATAGAGAGCCAGCAGTAATCTGATCACAGAGTTTTGGGGAGTTTTGGGGAAAAAAATCCATTTTGCAGACAGAATGGCCACTATGGAGCCTGCAGAAAGAGTCACGGGTACACACACACACACACACATACATATACATTCATGTTTGTTTTTATACTTTGTCAGACCATGCAGTCATTTATACAGTACAGTCAACCCCCGAAAAAACACGAATTTGTGATGTGGTAAAAAAATGCCTATAAATGCCTATTTTTATAGTCTAAAACCTAAATATGCCCCCAAATATGCTCCCAAAACACTTTAATTTCCTTTTAAGCTCAGCTTAATACGTTACCCTTAAAAAAATAATAAATTTAAAGGTAAACCCGTATCCGTACTGTACAGTGTACACTCAACGGCTGTCTCCCGCAGTGCTAGAATGTAAAGTACCGATGTTAGCCCTATATATACTGTACTTTAATTCATGCATGCACGTTTTCTTTGGTGTGCGCTGTCGTTTTCTTTGATAGAAGCAGGGTAAATACAGTAATAATTTAATTTAAATTATTAGTTAGGTTCTAAGAAAAAATCCACAAACGACTGAGGCCGCGAACTCTGAATCGCGACTTCGCGGGGGGTCGACTGTATGTAAATACCCACAGTACATCATCACTCACAATAAAAAAACAAGTGTCTCCATTTTGTTCTAATTCTCTTTTTCTGCATCATGAACACAGCAGCTGCCCTTTAGATTGTGTGAAACTTTCATGATTAACAGACAATTATAAACGCTTTGCAGCCCTTTACATGACTTACATTAGAAGTAAATGTTTTTGCCTTCTCCTGTAAAGTTTCTATTTTGAAGATACTTTTTTTGGAAAGTGAAGATGTAACAAAAATAAGCATTTTTGTTTCATCTTCACTTTCCAAAAAAAGTATGATCTAAGCTTAATATTAATCTTGAAAAAGTTTTCCTTTCAATTTAAAACAAATGAAAAATCTTATTTGTAAAATGCACTTACCAATAGAGCCAATTTTATGTTCAATCTGATAATAGTAATATCAAGGATAATATCCTAATACAGATCAGAATCAGAATCAGAATCAGAATCGCGTTTATTGGCCAAGTATGTGAGCGAACACATACAAGGAATTTGATTCCGGTTGATGGTGTCTCTCAGGCACAACAGTATGAAAAACAACAACAATATGTAAAGATACAAAGAACAATATACTTTAACAAGTCTTCTTGTGCATTAAAAGGGGATTTTTAAATGATTTTTACAGTAATAAATATATGTGAATATCAAAAATGATATTTGAAAGAAGTGTAAAGTAGATGTCATTACACCATTTGCCACATATATTGACTGTTTAGTCAAAATGATGCACCATATATTCACTCAAAATGATGTGCCCTTACAGAGTATTCAGTGACTGTGTGTGTGTGTGTGTGTCCTTTTTCTTTAATTTTTATCACTTTTCACCATCAAAGACAGCATGAAAAAGACAATTAGTATTGATGTTTTCATGTGAGGATCAATTCTCAAAAAGAAACATCAGGTTCAGAAATACTGATGTTTCAGCATTGATCTGTCTGCTCTCTCTTTCCAAAGTCAAGATCATTTTGTTAGTCCTGTCAAGGTTGTTCCTAATTTGTTTCTAACTTTACTTCAGTCTGGACTTTTTGGCCCTGAAAATGTAACAAAACCAGCCCACATTCTCTCATCTCACGCAATCCAGTGGATGTCTTTGAAGCTTATAGTCGCAACCTATTGTTTTACGCTTTGTTTATCCATGTTTAGGCTGTTGACCAGACAAAAAGGATAGGAGAGAACAGGGTGCCATGTTACAACACTCCTGGAGCAGTTTAAAGTAAGTGTCTTGCACAACATTAGTCAGTCTGCAGTGACTATGCTAATACACTGAAAGCAGAACTCAGTTTAAAAGGCTTTAGTCTGAAGACTCTTTTCTTTGGCAGGCGAGCAACAAAAAAAAAAAAATGCTTTGCTTCTAAAGGCCATGGTCATAAAGTATCAGCGACTATTTCCTACACATTTAAAGTAAACAAGAAAGCTCTTTTCCCCCTGATTTTTGACTATAAAGGTGCGATTATGTGCAGCATGAGTATGCTTTATTGACGTGTGAAGAGAGAGAACGAGGGCAAGTGTGCTTTAGTGGGTTTTTACCCCTCAGGCATTTTGCCATTATGTTTTCAAAGCTATACCTCCCTCACTGTTTTCCAACTGTACAGTCCATTTTCCTCAAGAATAAAAGAAAAACACTTCAATTTCTCACCCAAGCCGCGTCCCTAATAAATGAACGAATAAGCATCCCCAATACATCACAATGACCTTGAGACTGTTATTTACAACCAAGAAAGGGACTGTCACCATTAATTAGGCATGTTCATTAGTGAGGAGATGGATATGCACATTTTTCCCAGACCTTCTTTAACCCTATTTTAAAGTGGTTTAATGCTGCTAAGGGAGAAGTAGTCGCATGTAATTTAGACTGTAAAGATGTTACTAGCTTAATGTAAATACATTTAACACCTGAGGTCATCGGCAATTAAATCTGGATTCTGTTTTAACAAAATGAGGCAGGGAGCTGAGGCCCCCATGTTCTTGATGCAGTATAATGCAGTATGTCCCAAATTATACCTGTGTTTATATATATATATATATATATATATATATATATATACAGTTAGCAATTATTAACAAGCAAAACTTAGCTCTAATGTAACATAAGTACATAATTAGAAAGTGACAGTAAAACAGGTGGGATTAATTTGATGGGAAAAAAAAAACTTGACCTCCTGGAAGGCTGATATACATGAACGACTGCAGACTGTCATAACATGAAAGAAAACATACCAGGGCTCAGAAGGAATCACTGTAAAACTGCATCATATGAGGTCAAATATGTGAATTTCACAACGAAATGCGTGGAGTTCCAAACAGCTGTGTTAATTTGAAGAATGGAAAAGATGTGCACCCCATTTAGATTAATGCTTAACATACTTTCAGAAATCCTATATGTTCGGTAGTAGAAATTAGCTGTAATATATGTGTTTTTTTTCTCATTCACTGAAGGCCTAGCTCTATTTCTCACCTTTCACCTCCATTATAAACAAACTATTTGTTAAAATTCAACTGATTCTCAATAGCTTTAACGTTAAGATTAGTAAACGGTGCAGGGTTAGGATTAGGATTATGTTTTAGGTTTAGGATTATGCTGGGTTTGGGATAAGATAAGATAAGATAAGAAAGAACTACGTTTAT
The DNA here is from genome assembly GCA_037974445.1 of Brycinus macrolepidotus. Taxonomy (NCBI): domain Eukaryota; kingdom Metazoa; phylum Chordata; class Actinopteri; order Characiformes; family Alestidae; genus Brycinus; species Brycinus macrolepidotus. The sequence goes on from JBBPCZ010000034.1 coordinate 5,101,920, forward strand.
CCCAAGGGAAATTCTTTTGATTGAGGAAAATGTTTAGGGTAGGTGAACAGTCAAAGTAATGTTAATAGATAATAAGCTGAATGTAATTTGAGCATCTGCAAAACATCTCCATTTGTCCATCAGGGTGATGAATGTCTCTATCAAAGTAAAGTCTCTGAGAGAGGCTCTAAAATAGATTCTCTCTCAGCCTGGGTATTAGATTTTGGATCTTTAGATGAACCTGTTAGGCATTAGCAGGAGCTGGAGAGGAGGAGAGACAGAAAAGCGAGAGGAGAACAACAAAGGTTGTGCTTTTATGGCCTACATCTCCCATGGTCACACACACACTATTTACACCTCTGTTTTATTAGGGCAGTTCTGACAGCAGTGCTTGTGATGGATGAAGGTGCTTTTTTCTTCTAATTCTTGTTGGTGTGCAAAGTGCGCCATAGACAGATAGGTACACACAGACACACAGACACACAGACACACACACACACACACACAGACACACACACACACACACACAAACACACACACACACACACACACACACACACACACATACATACACACACACAGCCATGGTTTCATGGGCTTGCATGGCTAGTAAACCGACTCTTGGCTACATGCCTCACTGATAAAATGAAAGAGCCACAAAGCTAACCATGAAAGTGCTTAAAAGGTGAATATTCCTCCAGCCCCGGGAGATGAAACACTTGCCTTTTCACTCTGAAACACACCGGCAGTGTCAAAGCGAAGCAGCAAATGAAACTCTTATTATTGTAATTGAGCCGACCCGCAAGTCAACATTCTTCTAATTATCCGTGTTTTAATCGCATGCAAAGTGGATGTGGTAACAGAGATGCAGAGCTTGCTCCTTCCACAGGAAGAATAATTAATGTGCTCAGGAGAGAGGGGTGAAAGGCTATTCTAATAACACTGAAAAAAAACTACAATAGCAGTGAGTCTTACTCTCTCTCACACACTCTTACACACAAACACACATACACACGCGCGCACACACACACACACACAATATGGTAAATAATGTAGGGAAGCAAGGGGATCCAATCTGAAATGAAGGGGTTTAATGTAGTATGTAAAATTTCAAAATGTACTGTTCATTCTCTCACACTCTCTCTCTCTCTCTCTTTATATA
>JBBPCZ010000034.1:5157318-5168151 GCA_037974445.1 Brycinus macrolepidotus
GAGAGAGAGAGAGAGGGAGAGAGAGAGAGAGAGAGAGAGAGGGAGAGGGAGAGAGAGAGAGAAAGAGAGAGAGAGAGAGAGAGGGAGAGAGAGAGAGGGAGAGAGAGAAAGAGAGAGAGGGAGAGGGAGAGAGAGAAAGAGAGAGAGAGAGAAAGAGAGAGAGGGAGAGAGAGGGAGAGAGAAAGAGAGAGAGGGAGGGAGAGAGAGAAAGAAAGAGAGGGAGGGAGAGAGAGAGGGAGAGAGAGAGAAAGAGAGAGAGAGAGAGAGAGAGAGAGAGAGAGCTACAATCAGTTTTAAGATAAGAATGTTTTTGTGGAAACTCTAATGGTCTAATGAAGCTGACATTCAATTGGTTGGTCCTTCTCTACGTGAAATGCATTATTTGGCGCAACACACAGCTATAATGGTGAAACAGTGCTGCTGCATATGCTGCTGCATTATTGATGATGTCAGTAAATCACAGGGTGTCAGTCGACTAAAGGAAAATAAGCTTGTAGTTATTGCTCCTTTTGTCTCATGATAGAGCAGCGTGAACATTATGAAGGTAGATCTACCAAGAGTGGGCCTTGTGTGGATCATTAATAAATCCTGCCCGAATCATGCTACTTAGAGACACGCAATATTCTGCAAGTAATTCATATAGACATTAATGCAATTAGGGTTTTCCATCTATGTGCTGAGTAGGATGTGTTGAAAATGATGTGCCACAGTGATTCTTTACCTTTGTCTCATCACTGTTTTAGTGAAACCTCTTCTTTTGTCCAGGTTATTTTTCTTTTATGTACATTTGAAAGCTGCGTGGAACGCCTGTTTACATTGTGTGAACATTTCATAACAAATGGACCAATGAAAATCCCAAATGTAATTACAATAAAGCATTTTCCCTCTCCCTTATAAAGTTACCATTTAGCACATATAGCTTTTGAACAACCACACCTGAAAGTTTGGCTTTACTAACCAAACTCAGACGGGGCCTTTCAATAAAAGTAACAAATAAAACAATTAGCCTAATATGACCAACCCTGTTGACAGCAACTCTGTTCATAGCAAAGATTACGATCTCAGATCTACCTGAGGGAGTTTACTAAGCATATGCGACCTTTACGTTAATAAAAGATGAACTGAAACATTGTGGAGTCTATGTAAATATAAATGGATCAATTGGTCACACAGAACAAGGTCTTGTTTCATTCATGTCACACCTAATGTGAACCTGAGGGGGACAAAAGTTCAGCCGGCGTAGTGCTCCTGAGAAAAGAAAAGCCACTAAGCCAAGCACAAACGTTCACAAAGCACATCTTCTTTATTACTTTCCACTTGGTTAAACAGCTAGGTATGGCATTCTATTTAACCCCGCCTCCCTTTTAAATAGACTTAATCCTCTGAGCTGGCCGAGGTTCAAAAATTCTCCTCGACTTTTAATTAGAAATACAGTGGCTGGTGTGGTAGCGATGCTCCGGGAGCCTTCATGCTCACATTCCAGCAGGAGCATAATTCATCATGATAGAGGAAGGCCTTGTGTATCGCTACACGGCTGAGGGTAGCTTCTGCTCTTGCTGGGCTCTAGTTATCGACAGATGCATTACTCCAAAGCCATAGAAAACCACAGCAGCAGTGATAAAGCTATCATTACTTAGAGTTTTGGGTACCATCAAAACGCTGATAGAAGGTTTTCTTTTGCACATTTTCCAGTAAGTAAGTCTTACATCTTTACTAAAATCCTCCATTAGCTGACCTCAAGGGAGCCTATTTTAACCACTTGAAGTCCAAGGGCCAGTTTTCAGACCCACATTAAGCTGAAGCCTAGATTTAAAAGAATTTCCAGTGTTGATCCACCGCTGACAGTGTTGTTTAGTCCAAGACTGGACTAATCCATGTCCCAGAAACCAGCCCTATGAACACATATGGGCCCACATTCAGTTCATTACAGATATGTAAAGTAAAGTAAAGTGAAGCGGCCCCTTATAGTCATGCGTGAACACACAACAGCACAGCACACAGTGTGAACAATGTGAAATTCTTTCTCTGCATTTAACCCATTCACCAAGTGAAGCAGTGGGCAGCCAGCGACGCAGCGCCCTGGAAGCAGTGTGTGGAGATGGTATCTAGCTCAAGGTTACCTCAGTGGTGCCACTAGCAATCGTGCCACATCCGTCTGATCGGAGGGGCAACTCCCTAACCACTAGGCCACCAGCTGCCCCCATTATAACTAAATAATTATAACTAAATAACATAGTTATGCATTATTAGCGTATGCATTAACAGGTCAAATAATTCATAGAAGTGACTGAGTCATACATCTTCACAATAATAAGTGAACAATGAGCCTATGGGTTCAAAAGGTTAAGAGGCAGAGTTATGTGCTGGTTCCATTGTTTTATTTTAAATTTGTATAAATGAGCACAGTGTTTCACCAGCTGCGTGCCCTAACGTGTGTTTGTGTGGAACTGTTCTTATCTGTTATTATGTAAACTCCTGCCTTTCAGGATGCCCAATGACGTCATCCCTAATACGTTCTCCCGAGCTCACATAGACCCCAGGTGGTGGAACGAGAGTACTACAGAAACCCTGCCTTAAACATACTGTAGACTGTTATAGGATGCGTAGCTCCGCATTAGAGCATGCTTAAAACAAAAGCGTAAAAAACATGAAGTCACCATCATGCTATTGAAAATAAAGTGAACTGGGGATACTGGGGGCACGGGCTGCGGGGGGTGGGGGTGGGGGTGGGGGTCTTGCACTCAGCTGGCCTGCACCTGTGCCCTCGCGCACCCACCCCACCTCTCCTCTTGGTGTCTTGAACGAAGTACAAAAATGCAAATAAGCCTTTTGTTTACCAAGAGATGACTTAATCTGGCGAGACACTCATTACAAGTCTTTTCTGCTGCACCAGGATTTGGGCCAGAGGACTCAGAGAGAGAGAGAGAAAGAGAGAGCTGGCTGGATCCAGGGCAGCTCAGTTTGCTCGGAGTGAGCCAGGAACTTGTAGAACAATGCCCCTCTAGCACTGCAGCCTTTCACGTCGAGCCAAGGCCACAGCGGGACCACCAGAAAAGAACTGCGGGATCCGTGCAAATCTACTGACATTCGAGCTTTAAGCCATTCTCCTCTAAAAGATACACCATCCCGGGCCTCGACTAATTGCCTCGCTGCGGTGAAAAGCACTGGAGCTCGTGCACGACCCTCAAGACAGCACCATCAGGTGCGAGTGTTGCGCCCTCAGTGGCTCTTAATGTGAGCCTTCTGCAAAAATAAGGCACATAAAGATGCCTAATCACAACTAAAACACGTTTTTCACCATGCTTCTACAGCTTATGGCCAAAAACCAGTAAAGCTCCTTAAGGCTTATCGCATATGAGGCAGCAGTGTCTGGAGTGCAGGTGCGCGTTCACGATCTGACAGAACAAAGGGCCGTGCGCGCGCACCAACACGTCCTGTAGGTGTTTATATGGGGATCATAGAGGAAAAGGGAAAAGTCAAACCAAGTCCACGCTGGAATCTGCTTCAGTAGAGAGTAGAGGAACTGGAGCCGAAAGCTTTGGGTGGGAGGGAGGGGCAGCAGAACGAGACGAAAATGTGAAAACGAAGCCAGTTCTGTTGTGCTTTCAGCAAAATTGGAGGCACAGCCGCGTTATGTAAGTGTGGAGACGACACGCAACATTCGTGCCAACGCAGTAATGACAATAGTCAGCACTGCTGGTTTCGAACAACGGATCTGACTGAAGACAGGAGAGAAAGAGCTAAAACTTGGTTTGGAGAGAGAGAGAGAGAGAGAGGGGAAGAGAGAGAGAGAGACTGATAGCCCCGCCCTCTCCGTGCGCGCTGCTCCGGCTGGAGCCTTATAACCACACGCCTGCTGGCCAGTCCCAGAGACCCAACACAGCCCAGCCCTGGACCTGATGCTCGGTTCATAGACACTCCGAGCTGTCGCGACGGAATATTATCCATATTTTCTTTTCTTCACTGGAAAGAGAGAGAGGGATAGGGAGAGTGATTGAGTGAGCGAGTGAGAGAGAATGGATTTTTTAAACCACAACTACTTGAGCGCGCGCGCCTCGTACGACTACACCTTCAATTTCTGGAACGACTACCTGGGCCTGTCCACGCTGGTGACGAAGAGCCACAGCAGGCGCGGCGCGCCCGCGGGACCCAACTCCATCACGGAGTCTCTGAAGGCCACGCTGGGCCTGGACGACCCGGCGCCGTGCGCGTGCGCCCAGCCGGACTGCAGCTCCTGCTGCTGCTGCTGCTGCGCGCCCGCGAGCCCGCCGCCCACCTCGCTGCTCGAGCTCAAGGAGCGCTTCTCCGTGCTCAGCCCCTTCGGCGCGCGTTTGGAGAGGGACGCGGCGTTCGGTGGTGGTGGAGGAGGAGGGGGTGGAGGTGGTGGTGGTGGTCTCGCAGGGCTCGAGCTGTTCGGTGCCGAGCGCAAGACAAGGAGACCAGCGGCGCGCGCCAAGCAGGAGCCGAAGATCTGCGTGTTCTGTCGGAATAACGGCGCGCCCGAGGAGGTGTACGGCTCGCACGTGCTGAAGACACCCGAGGGCCGCGTGGTGTGCCCCATCCTGCGCGCGTACACCTGCCCACTCTGCAGCGCCAACGGGGACAACGCGCACACCATCAAGTACTGCCCGCTCTCCAAGGAGCAGCCCGCGCACAGGGCGCTGAAGGGGGGGAGGGCGGTGGGGGGTAAGCGCGTCAAACTCTTCTGAGAGAGCCCTTCTTCATACGCCCCGTATACACAACCTCCATTTATTGCACTGAACGTTTTATTGTCTCTCCTGTTGCTCCTTCTTCTCCTTCGTCTTCTCCCTCTCCTTCTTCTTCACATGACTGTTCCGATTGAGGCTTAATTCCAAGTCTTACCTGCTAGCCTACAAGATTTATTCTACCAATAAGATGTTTTTCTTTTAAATCTCATATTTTTTATAGATGCTTTATTTCCATAGTTTATTGTATACTTTATTCACAAAAGAATTATATTTTGTTTTCCACGCCTTAGTTTTTTTTAGATGTCTATTAGTTGAGAGTCACACTTCATATTCAGACTGAGAGGTGTTGTTTTTTTTTATTATTATTATTATGTTTCCATAAGCGAACATGAATGTTGGAGTCAAACGACAGAGGAGCTGCTCTTCTGTTAGCCTTCGAGTATTTTCATGTCTTGTTTTTTTTTTCTTTACTGTAAGCTAAGCTTACGCCTCGTGTCGTGTTTCAAACCAAAGTTGAGTTGCCATGAAGCGAGCTTGAGAAGGTGTCCTTTTTTTTTTTTTTTTTTTTTTTTTTTTTTAATTCCAGGCCCTTCCATAGTCTACTGAAGTTTTCTGTCTGAGCTGAAAGTGCGCTTGCTTGTGGTCGATGATGTGGCCCCGTTCCTTTCTTCCCACAATCCACCACACGCTTTCCTTCCCACCCAGGCTGACATTTAATATGGAGGGGGGTATGGAGGGGGGTAGGGAGGGGGGGTGGTGTAGACAGAAACACTGAGAGCAGAAACACAATGGGGTCTCTGTTGCACCTATATGGACTCAGCATAACTTCATAATCAATAGATGCCCAGCCAAATTGACCCATTTCAGAACCCTACTGACAGAGGCAGGCGTAGATTATCCTTTCAGCCGGACTGTTTTTTTATTTTTGGTTTTTTTTTCTTTGAGATAGATGTCTTAATGAGGCCAATACATGGTGCCCTTCTAATGTTTACACCCCAGGCAAGGGGAACACACACTGGAGAACATGTCTTAGGGGTACCTCTGGATCTGCCCTTCTCTACCAATCTCTCAAACTTGACCTTCCCTAACCCAACACCACCGCCCCCCCAACCCCCCCCCCCAGCCACACACACAACACACACACCCCAAAAGCATGACGAGCTAGCTGTGGGGAAACAGTAGATGGGTTATAAAAGAATGCAGTCTAATAACTCTCTACAAAAAAAGGGTCAGTGGTGGAACAGCACGATTGAATGTTCTTAATAAAACAAAGCTTTTATTTGTTTGTTTTTGTAAAACAATGCATTTGCCCCTTTTTTGCATTATGTAAAAAAAAAGAAACACAGAATCCAAAAAAAAGATGCAAAAATGTTGTGAATGTACAATTGACACTTGCAGGACTGCACGTCTCTGACCGTTACGTTTACCAAAGGAATTAAATTTTAATGAAGTAAAGAACATAGATTTGCTGTATTGTAAATAAAGAAAAAGTCGAGTGATGTCTATTCAGTATTTTAACATTTAAAAGTGACTTCAGAGGGTACTACCTCAACAGGATTTTGTACTTACATGTAAAATGTCAACAGCAGTTTATTAATATAGCGCTGCCATTTATAATAAGGGTTTTTAATAGTATTTTTGATCTTTGTATAACATAATTGTATTTTTCTTTCATTGCATTCTACATATGGAAGTGGAAAATTCCAATAAGCTCTTAGCATTGTTTGCCAATAGATAATGGCTGTATATAATGACAATATCATACTTTTTTAAGTTGTTCAATGTTACATTCTTGGCGAGTGAAAGAGAGAATGGAATATGTTGAAGACTTTAGACAAATTTGCCACTTTTAACTGAGGTTTGTAATTAAATTAAAAGAGGAAAAAAAGCAACACTGTTGAATTTTGTTATTTATATTTTGTCACAATTCCCTGTAAGCTGCTGTGCAGAGAGAAACAAAATGAAATTCCATAGAGAAATAAACAGCTTATCAAATGTTTTACTTCATGCAGTCATGGTGTCCTATATAAAAATACATGTATGACGTACGCACACCCTTTTGAGGGACTGTTTAGAACAGAACAGTGCTACCTGCCCTTTGTTGTTTTCTCAAAGCCTGTTGCTTCCTTGTGAATCACTGCTTTCTTCTGAAGGCTTTCTTCAGTAGATGGCCTGTTTGTCTGTTTCTTACTCTCCAGTGCCATGTGCCCTCCTTCTCAGGTCCTCAGACTCACAAAAACAGAGAGAGAGAGACCGAAAGAAAGAGCGGCCACGGTAGGCCTCGGGCTTTGCTGCTCATTTGTTTTGAAAAGCCGCCTACAAAAGAATGCTTGGGCCCCTGAGCATCGCTGCTCCTTCTTTCGCGGTGAGGTTTTCTTTTTTTTTTTTCCTTTTTTTTGAAGTTGACTGCCTAACTTTACACCACCCAGGAGAGTGATGTCAGCTCATAACTCCTGCTCCTTTCACAAGAGATGGGCTACGAGGGCAGAGGGCACTGTTCTGCGATTTCTTTCTCTTTCTTCTTCACTCTGCCCTGCCACACCTTCAAAACTGCACCCCCACCATCATCTGCCACACAAACATACACACAGACACACACGCAGCTGAGCCACTTCATTAAAAATGGATGAATACTAAGTGCAAGAGGGATTTATATTACAGCAGACAGTAGCAGAGAAGCCTGGTAGGCTCTATTACACACATGCACATGCTCACATGCGCGCGCGCACACACACACACAGGCACGTCTGGCTAGCAGCTTTTATTCCCCAGTCACCACAGCCCATTACCAACACAGAAGAGGAGATTTTCATAATCGAGTTAGTTCCACCATTTATGCCATGCATTTCATATGATTTTAACAAGGACAATGGAGGAAGAAAGAAAGGGAAAGAATGGTGGGGTACAGCACAGCATTAGACAAGCATTACAATGACTTTTTGCTGTACAAGTAAACCATGGATTGATTCGACATGCTATATGTGGACCCTTAAAAACACACTGGATGACAGATAAGTTTCAACAGTACAATAATAACATCTTATAAGAGACTATCCTTACACCTGCTTCACACCCCATGGATAGCAAATAGCTTTTTTTGTTATCTTTTTCTATGCCTTTTCAAATTCCATTCACTCGCTTCCTGAAAGCACCTACATTATTATTATCTAACAAGCTATAATCTGCAGCTATTTTAGCATCAGCTGCTTGATTGTGCACTGTAAGGTCTTTGAATTTCAAAGTCAATACGTATACTTTCACTGGCCACTTTATTAAGTACACCTAATTTGTTTCTACACTCCTTGTCCATTTTATCAGCTCTACTTACCATACAGGTGCACTTTGTATATTAAAATGAGACTGTAGTCCACTGAAGTTTCTCTGCATCTTTTATTTGCTCCCTTTACTTGTTTATCAATGGTCAGGACCCCCACACTGAACAAGTATCGTTCTCAGAACGGCAAACATGGCATGTAGGGTGGCATGTTAATGTTGCAACTCAGTTGAGACTAGTCCTCCAACCAAAAATAGTCTGTCAACAGGGTCCTGTGGTCAGAAACAGACCACTGATGAAGGACTAGAGGATGACAAACACAAACCAAAAAGTTAGAGTGGGCTTTCATCTCTAACTTTACATCTTCAAGGTGGGCCAGCAAGGTAGGTGTGTCTAATAGCAGGCAGTAAATATACACAGTGTTTAAAAACTCCAGCAGCTCTGTTTACACCAGTGCAATACAACCATGCCAGTGTCACTACTGAGAACGATCCACCACCTAAATAATATCTGTTCAGAAGTGGGAGATGGGGGTATGGATATGGATAGAGATATGCAGCATATGGGGGTATGGATATGGACATGGATATGTAGCATTTTAGAATGAAACCCTCAAAAATATGATTATTATATTAATTTCTAATAATAATAGTCAGATAATGTAGATTTTGAACACATTATCACACCATTATATTTCAATACAATGCTATGTATGCTCTACTATGCAAGGAACCAATGAAACACAATTCATCAAGACACTTCTGACTTCTAGAATCAAGACCAAAGTTAAGACCAAAAGCAAAGCTTCATTGGGCCTCCATGTCTTGATTCTGTGCTGGTTGACACCGTAATCTACACACACACTATGAGAAATCTGAGTTTGTTTAGAGGTTAGCTTCTACTGCCCAAGTTATGTTCAAAGAGATATCTAATACTTGGCAGCGAACTCAAGAAACCCACTGAATTAGATACTGCAGTTCTAACTCCATATGCCTCAAATGAAACCATTCTCCGAACCTCAGTACAGAGTGGAAACACATGTCAATATTATATGATACGTTTTATTCTTCAATGTACCCAAACACATTGGCCTCATAGCAGAGAATACACTGGATATGGTTTAGATCAAATCTCAACTTTTGGTACTAGAATGTGTTAGAAGGTGAATTTGGCCCCAGAGGATAATACGAACTGGTTCTTAGAGCTATGGGAACGACATAGAGTTTATTCAAAGCAGACTTCCTTTTTGGCCTCCAGGGAGGAAAAAGAAACATATTTAGCTAAAAGATGCTGTGGATATTTGTCACTGAGTAAAAGTGCTTCGGAATGCAATGCAAGTAAAACAATATCCTAAATAAATAAATAAATAAATAAATAAATAAATAAGGTACAGTTAAAGATATCAGTTCTGCTTCAGTATTAACAACTAGTTTATTTGGGGCATTTTTGTCAAACTGTTTGGTTGATTGAACAGAAACGTCTTTAACGAAGAGCAAAGATGGACCGGGCTGCAGTTCAAATTCAGTATAATCTCCTGCCGTGGTAAAGCAGTTGCCAGCTGTAATTCAGAATGTTCTACGGGTGTAGCCTAGAGTGCCATAGCATTGCACTAACATACTTGATCTGACTTGATCTTTGAATTAGATGGGTTACAGCTTAAGATGGTACTAAACTGTGCAGTGTTTTGGTCTCCAGAGGTTGGGTTTTGCCACAGTTACTTTATGTGGCATTGTGGTTGTTCACCGTGCCTCCTACAATGTTTCCATGACAGCCATGGAAAGCCATCCACTGTCAAAGCAATCATCATGCCCTTCCCAAGCCCTCTAACTCAGACTTTTCTTCTCAGCATCAGTGGAAATGGCCTGAAGATTCCCAAGGGTGAAACTGACTTGCAGCAGAGTGTGAAAATCATTTCAGAGTGAAGATATCAAAGACCTTCTACTTGGAGCCTTCAACTCTGATTTATGATCACATTTGAACTTAGATATGAAGACGTGAATTGATGCAACAGCTCTATTTGTGATATTTTTTTATCACCATCTTAGCTGACTATCATTCCAAACACAGTCACAGGGCTTTAAATGATGAGCAGAATATCAACAATAATTCAAACAGAGCAGCAAGACATAGATCATTGAAACAAACTATCAGTGCACCAGCTTTTCATCTGCACAGCTACCTGGTTGTTCACCCATAGAAATAAAATTAAATATATAAATGGCCAGTGTAGCATTTCATCCTGACTATGTGTGACTATATGTGCCTTTTCAGTTTAAATTAATTTCTCTTGTCATAAAGCCATATTAAAGAGAAACAATAGTAAATTATTAAAAATATATGACTGATAATGCACATATGCATATTCACTGGGAACAATGTGCATGTCTGTCACAAATGCTTTAAAACATGGCAGCCCCTATGTCCACATGTTGTTGACATGACCAAAGCGTGCACTTCTAGGAAGACAGCACAGCTTAGGGTGCCTTTTAAGTCAGGCCCACAGTAGTTTTTCACAGCTCCTCTCCGTGTATTAAAAAATGTAAAGTGTTTGCCAGGCATCTTCAAGGAATTTCATCCACAATTTGTGCAGCTGCTGAACAGACCTATTACCTGTGACTGCTGCAACCTCAGTTTGTTTATCCTCAAGATTGTGGTACACCTTTAGGCCAGTAGGGGGCAGAGCTTGCAGTTTTCCTCCTTTCTTTGTTAGAACGTACACTATATGGACAAAAGTATTGGGACACACCTCTTAATTATTTAATTCAGGTGGCCTCTTACTTCCAGTGAAGGGCAATCTTAATGCTTCAGCATACCAAGACATTTTGGACAATGTCATGCTTCCAACTTTGT
>JBBPCZ010000034.1:5192470-5205453 GCA_037974445.1 Brycinus macrolepidotus
TATATATATATATATATATATATATATATATATATCTGTAAGAGATCAGTTCAGATTTTTTAATGACAAAGATGAATCCAAGCATGTTTAGCCAATAATACATTTGCAGACACATCCAGGCAGGCTTGTGTAATCCGAATCTGAGCAGGTTTGCATTTGTTCCCTCGCTTTCTAATGGCTTCTGCAGATTGTTGCTCTTTTTTATTGTGAAGATAAATTTGCTGTAACAAGCTGAAAACACTCATAAATCTCGCACTGACTTCATGTCGCCGGGAGATTTTAAGGGTCAGCGTTGCCATGGAGACATGTCAGCCCTTCCCCTGGCTTCGGAAGATGCCGTAAAAGATGGCTGTGTTTGTGACAGCCTTGTGCATTCTACACCAGGCTTTCAGCTGTCTTTAAGGATGCTGACATTAAAGGCTGAAACAGACTAAAATTTAATGTTGCCGTTGATGGCTTCGCTTTTGATACTCAGTTCAGGTTTCCTCAGTGTTACCACTGCTAACCAATAAATCCCACAGACAAAGTGGAAAGAGTCCTGTTAAAAGCACCTGGCTCCGTGCATCACCCAGCCCCAGCATTAACGACAGTGCATCTGTGTCAAGAGAAATTTCTTTGTCACTGGAGAAACATAACCATACCTCGTGCAGTGTATAGTGAGAAACAGAAGAAAAAGAAAGTACTGTTATGTATTTGAATATAAACTGGATTGCCAGTCCATTATGAAATGAGCATTTCAGTAAAATGTCTTGTTTTAGTCCCCTTTATCTTTAATATGTTTTTCTTTTCATTTATATAAGAAATTCCTGTATAACAGTATGCAAAATGACCTTGATCTTTCTTTCAGCAAATCTCAATTTTTGATGACAAAAAAGATTCCAATATTGCACTGCAGTTGGCCCAGGGAACATTTGTGTGTGTGTGTGTGTGTGTGTGCGTGTGTGTGTGTGTGTGTGTGTGTGTGTCTGTGCCTGTGTGTGTGTGTGTGTGTCTTTATTATTTATTTTCTGAAACAACAGCAGCATGCTGATTTGTAAGTAGACAATTGCCGTAGATGTCATGTAGATGAGGGTATGTCCATATGTAACTTTAGCTTTAGTAGTCAGCCTCCATAAGGGCATCATTAAAACGTCTATGGTGATTAAAGGGGCACTTTAGTCCAGGTTTTCTCGTCGTTAACTCGTCTTTCTTGGGTTACGACAATGTAAAGAAACTAAGCTAACGTTTCATTGCCGATGCAGACCGAGTGGACCAGGTGTCATTACTGCACTGCTGAGGTTGACTGAATTTCACAAGATTGCATTGTACAGTAGTGACTAACCTACATTCAGACATGACAACAGCTGTTTAAGATCTAATACTAATATTGTATTTCAGCCGTCTCTTAAAATGTATAAATGTGTACTATTAATATGTTTCTATACTAATGCTATACTAACAATATATTACTACTTTAAACAAAGCTTGATATTCAGTATCAATAACTGGGTAATATGACCTTATCATGAGAACATATTAAAATGTTCATCAATCTCTGGTATTCTAAATGTTATTCATTCCAGTAAGTGTTTGTTTTGTTTGCTCAGATTTTGGCCCTGTCTTGACTCTTGAAGTCATGAGCTGCCAAAACATGCGCTGAGTACACAAATACACACCCGGCCTGCTCAACTTTGAGTTGTTTGTTATATCATCTTTTTTTCAAGTCGCAGCATCAGCTTTTATACTGTTGACACCCTCTAATTTTAAAAATCTCTGTGGATGAATTAGCACTTGTATAAATTTGTCAGTCAGAGCTTTGGAGTGGACTTCGCGGCCAGAGTATGTTCTCCATAATAAAGGCCCTGAGCCTTGATGGGAACCAGATGCCCACACTCTGATTCAATGAACCATAAAGTTTAATGGAGAACCTCCAGGTTGACCCGGGCCATAGAGAGGTAAAGTTCTTTCTATTATGAAATATCAGAAGGAGTCAGGAGTGTGCCTCCCTCTAAGTGATCTATCTCCCCCACTGCCATTAGGAGAAGAGCTGACGTTAGCAGCCAGAAGTGATCCCAAGAATGAATGAAGTTCAGTCATGGAATGGCTCGGGATCTCTTTGATCTGTACGAGTCCTGGTCTGTTGTTAACGAGATATTCCCTCTCATTTCGTTTTCAGTTCCGTGTTTTTGGCCACATGCTGAATGTGTAATGTTAGTAATTCCACATAAAAGGCTTTTGATTGTTTAGCGCTGAAATACATCTGGTTTTGTTACAAAAGTATTCATACTTAATATCCAATCAAATCATAGTTGACTGTTTGTACTGTTTCCCCTCTATTAGAAGAGCTTAGCTGTATTTGTTATGAAATGACTGTCCATATCCAATAATTTCATTGAAATTCCTGGCACATATGCTTCTCAACAATGCTCATAAACATAATCAATCTGTTCTGGGTTTCTCCTGACAATTTCCAGCAAATTAACCAAGTGATAAATGCTAAAACGTGGACTTGTGCATTCAGAGAAAGGTCGCGTTTTGAAACACAATGCGAGAAAGAATCAGAATGATTGAGCAACGATTCTCTCTTTGGAGGAAGCCAAGTTCAGTTTCTATGTGATCCGACTGATCCCAAGCCAACGACAAAGCCTGTGATTATGAAGCTACGGATGCACACAGAGACAACTGGCAGTGATTAGCGTGCGTTTCAGAGGATCCCCTCATTGAATGACCTGGCGGTCACTGCACATGCTTAGTGAGAGAGCAGGCCAGTCAGGAAGTCAGAGGGGCCTGAGGCTTGAGACAGCCCTCTTTCAGCACCTGATCTGCTTTGCTGCAGCTGCACCTTTTGGGGAGTGTAGCATATCCATCCTGTTTTCTGGCTTTGAGCAGGCTCGAGAAACAGTCCACAGAGTCTGTGAAGAGGGGCTGGAGAAATATTTTTCCTTGGCTGACTCTGACATGAAATGTAAGGGCTTATCAATAAAAAAAACACAAAGGAATCCTGAGTTAAAGCGATTCCCTACAGGAGTATATAAGACTGTCTTCCTGGTTTAACCAAACAAAAACTACCTTTTTTGTGACCTAACTGTCACTTCAGCACCTTTACTTGGGTAAGGTAATTGACGCAGTTGCAGTGACCCCATACAACTCACTTCGACTCCAGGCTTTTTATTTTTTCGCCATTTTACATGGACTGTAACCCTTTTTCTAACAGGGTAGGTTTCCCCTCTATTGTATCGAACTTGGAGAACGGCTGTTGCTGTAGTTGGCACCTCTACACTGCTGGACACTTTACTGGATGCACCCTTGGGGGGATTTGTAGAATTTCTGATGCTCGTTTACAAATGGGCTTGTGGCCTGTGGTATTGGCTTGTACAAGGCTGTTTCACATGCATATTACTTCCAAGGATAAGATTTCGCTCCCTTCTAAATTTGCTTTTATCTCCGAAAAATGGACGTTTTCATCTTCAGCCCTTGACAGGGACTTCAGCTGGCTGGTAAAGGATGGAGACATGGAGGAGTATACATCACGACCTACAAAAAGGGACAGAAATTAAGCCCCAATAAAAAGCCCTTCATTTAGGCTGTCAAGGCTGTCAGGACTGCAGGGCTTGGCCACATCAAACGTGTGTTTGCCTTGCGCATACCTCCTTTGGCGGGCTGGCGTTGCCAGGATACAGCTCCGTCTTGCCAGAGCTCCCCTAAATATTCATCTTAAGTGTTTTGCAAATCCCCTATCAGCATCTCGGAACTGCTGACAGCTACGCCGAGTGCACATTTCCTGGGAAAAAGGAGGGAGGGAAAAGAGCTGTGGTTTTAAGGCTCCTGACTAAGAGCATCTGCTCCAGATCTGTTTTTATTTTCCTCATTAGGCTCGCTTCTCCTGCATGAGAAAGGCTGCCGCTCCTTTTTAGCTGTTGCTGACCACGCAGCAAGATATCCAGATCTACTGCGAAGAGATTTTCAAGCCAGAACTGCTTATCGCCTCCATCAAGCTTTCGTCAGAGATTATGATCTCTGGGAAACATTGTAAATTCAAAATATCACGCATGCTGGTGACAATTTTAACACCTTTTCTGTTCTTTTCAGGGTGTTTTATGTTAGCTGACTTGCTGGGTGCAAGTACCATTTAGACAAATACTACACTGTTAAGTAAATACGGGATTATTCTCTGCATAATCTAAGAAACAAAAATATGAAAAAGAGTTCCTCTGGGAAATAAGGTCCTTAAAGCAAAGAAATAACACTTTTGGTTCCCTAAAGAATTTATCAAAGGATTGTTCAAACCTTTTTAAAGGTTCTACTTTTAAAATTTAGGAACCTTTAGTGCATTTTCAAATAGAATGGACTTAATTACGACACAAATGGCCCTTTTTTTTATCACACTCACCTTCATACACACACAACGTGAAACTGCTCCAACATCCAGCATCCACATTTCCTAACTGCCCAGCAGAGTGGAGGTCTTTAAGATTCCCCTCGAGTCTCACGCTTCTTAATACATCTGTCAGATCTTGTCAGGCCATGTATGACAAGGCAGCTCTTTCAGGCAGTAAAGTGCAATAATGTTCTGCAATTCCTCATATCCGCCTCTAATCTTAGCTAATGAAATTGCCATCCGACACCACATTTGAAGAGGACTCCACGACGAGACAGTCCATAATTGCCTGGATAGAGACGCTTTCCCCAGAGTCCCATCCATCATCTAATGTAGTTATTGCGCTCGCATAGAGCAGACTCTATCCCTGCTTTCATTGCTTTTTCCTCATAATGTTAATTTTTTTTTTGTAAATAAATAAACCAAATGAAAACATCAGCAGTTAACTTCCCTCCAACGAAACCGTAAGCGGAATGCGAAACTCATTCTATGCCGTCCTTCTTACTTTAGGTGAAATAATGTCAAACTTATTTTACAGAGTCTCTCTCCTGTCAGAAGAAAGTGTGGACACTCTGCAGTAATGAAGGCGCTGTAACCTTGTCTATGTCTCATATTTAAGATTGAAGTGTTCCTAACTTAAACTGATGAACCATCCGACAGTGTTGCAGTGATATTGTACAAAAGCTCAAAGTCACTTTTCTTCTTCGGGTTCCACCATGATTTAAGGTGACTCTTAAGACAATTCCCCAGCTGTGGAAAAATAAACTTGTGCTGACGTTAGTTTCCCTGTTATTGTGTGAGCACCAAAAAGGCAGAGTGAAACATACCTTTGACCCATTCTTCTAGGCCTGAGGTCAAAAGGTAAGTGAGTAGACGGTTGCTACACTTTCTATCAGGAGTGCATGTTTGAGGAGTGCACTTTATTGATAAAGTATGGCTTTTCTGCGAAAAACTCCTTAGTAGAGAGGGATCCAGCGATTTATGCTCCAAGAGAGTGGGGGGGGAGAAGCAGGGGCAGGGGGTGGGAAAGAGAGCGCACGAGCGAACAGACGCTACACATGTGTCTTTACGCCGAACGCTTGTAGCTGTTTTAAAAGCATTCTGAACCGATTTTGGGGATATCGTAAAGCAAAAGATAAATTTGTACCCCTGTCAAGAGGAGCTCTGCACTGAGTGGTTCCCTATGGGATCGGGCAGGAATGCCATATATCCAATATGCTTGGTGCTGCTTTAGTGCACGCCACATATGCATGACATCATTAGGGTGCCACAGGAAATCAGTGGGCCTTTGTCTCTGCTATCATTCTGACATCTTACAGCCCATTTGAAGTAATAAAGATCTATGTGGAGAGTAAGATATTGAACATGTGTCTCCTGAACATTGTGTTCGCCCGCAGCTTCTTTGAAATTTGTTAATATTCATATGACCCGTATTTCTCTCATCTCCCCGTGGTGCAGACTTGAACATCCTCCAAATAAACCTTGGCATTCGTACATAGCAGAACTGCCACAATGTATTGCTTGGCTATGATAGATACGACTAATACATGGACCTTGTGCACAAATCTGCATGTCGTGTCCAACTGCAGTGGTGCATGCATTCATTCTTTCTGTTAACAGGCAACAAGTAACTCGAAGTAGACTTTGCACTCCCCCACTTGGAGCTTACTCTCTGACAGTGACACCATTTGCCATTCGCTGCTTATCCCACTAATAAGCATCCACGTGTGATCTCCAGCATGTGCTCCATCCGTAAATAGATCAATAAGCTATTTGCATTCCTCCGAGGTGCAAATGGTATGCTACCCGGGATCCCTTTGTGCTTGGAGAGATTAGCCAAACTTCAGCTATGCCATTAAATTACATGGTGTGAAAACGGGCTCCTTTGAGGTTTAGATGGCTGAAGGAGGCTTGAGTGTCATGGGGGTCCGCTGCCGCAGCGATGCCCTGTAATCCATACTTGGCCCAGAGCAATAAAACTCGGGTTTCTACTGTACCTGCCAGCTGAGCATCTTACGATGTTTGAAAAATAAAAAGCGTAAAATTCCAGAGGAGCCCCTCTCAAAGGCTTTAACCATCCATTATGACATCAGAACCCTCTGATGTAAACAAGCATGAAGGCTCTCTAGAGGGAAGAGAGGTTTTACAGTGTGCACAACTCTGGCACCGCCAGTGAACCGGGCAGGGAGGGATAGATCACACAGAATGGCAGCTGCTGCTCCCTTGATGTTTAACATCTTATACTGTACACTGCCAATGGAGATACACATTATCTACACACACACACACACACACACACACACACACACACACATACACGCGCATCTGTATTCCTCTGCACTTCTTTCTCTGGTGTTGGATGCTAGAAAAAAAAAATTCAATAAACTTTGTAAATGCTGTTCAGCGGGGGGAGGGGGGATTAAATATTTATAGCTTTAGATGAATTCACAATGAACGTATTACATGCAAATAAAATATGCAAGACTAGAGATAAAAATATTGTTGACACTTGCTGTTGAATAATTGAAACAGAAGTGAAGCCACACAACGATGAGAGCAGCATTTCTGAAACTGCTAAGGGTCACTTATGGATCACTTAACCAGGGTCACTTAACCACTTATGGATCACTTAATGACTTTATCCAGGTTAGATCATGAAAAGTTTGCTACATAATAAAGTTTCTAGGTTAAAATGTTTTTCTACCGAGGTGGAGTATGTTGTTGCAGCTAACTAAAACTAAGAAGGCTGGAAAACAACCTTGGTTGGAATTGAAGATTGGGAGTTTTTGCAAACAGTTATCCACAATTTAAGCTATTATTCGCACAGTACATATACTGCTTGATGGTATGAACAAGTTCATGGCATCATCACTGTTGTTCAACAGTTTTCTGTAAAGCATTAAGACAGTGAGATATCCTGCTGTGTTTGCTGGTGCATACCACTTTGTTTCTTGTTTCTTGACTGATTGTTTGATTGACAGACTGATTCTTTATTGCCACACAACATGTCTGTGGTAATTGTTTCCTGTGCCTCAAGATGTATTACAGCTCTGTGATAGCACAATACACAATAAACATACAAAACAGAAATACATGCATACAAGACACAACATTCAGCATAATGTATTATAACCACACAATATCACACAATAAATTCACCAGTATATTTTTTACCAAGGCTGGAGAATCTTGCTCAGAAGAGTTCAATACCCTTACCACAGTAGAATGGAAGATATTCTAGAAACAGGGCATCTAAGTTTTAAGGATCTATAAGGTCTTGTAGAAGGAAGTAATTGAAAGAGGTGACAAGCTGAGAAGCCTGAAATTGTCCTCTTTGCTCGCTTAAAGTCACCCTTAATAGAATTGTAACTGACTGAAGGAAGACGTCCTCCAGTTATCTTTAAAGTTTTACAAACAATACCTTGTGATTTCTTGTGAATTTTAATATTTATTTTGCTGTATCAAACTGTGGGGGATGATGTAAGAACATTGTTTTTTTTTTTTGCATGTCACTCAGATGACTCTTTTCTGTCAAAGTTGAGTGATAAAACATGCCAGACTTTTTGATGATAAGTAGAAGTCTGGCATAATAGAAGAAAATACACCCAGTTTACACCCAGAATGCAATTTTTTTTTAAGTCTTCTCTAAAGCTTGTCCAACCTTGTAACAGTTGCTATGAAAGAACTAAGTTGTGGGTGGAGCAGTGGTTAAAACAGTTCATCTTTTGAGGGTCAGGAAGACTTTGTGTAATGATAATGAAGAGGTTTTATCTAGAACTGAATAGAGGAGACCCATTGTGGTGTGAGAATCGCTGCAATATGGTTGTCTTTGATGTATAGTTATTGCCATGGAGTACAAATGGCATCTGGATGTTTTGATCATTATAGAGCGTTTTTGGGAGAGCAAGATAAGTCTTCATCAATCCCAATAATCTATCTGAAACCAAACCCTGCATATTTTTTTTCCCCTTTTTTTGGCTTGGCAGTACGTATAACCTCATGCAGAAAAGGCTCAGTGAAACAGACCCCTCATTCTCTGGATTAATTTTTGTCAGAAGCTATGTGATGACTTGCTCCATATGCACAGATCACTCTTTCTGTACTCTCCGCTCTCTGCGCTTGGCCATTTTCTTAAGCCACATAGTCAGCTCTGGGTCATGGGTCAGAAGCCTCTTCATCATTTAGCATGCGTTACTGCACTGCTGAGGAATGCTGTATCACAACAGCTTTCTTTAATTTACTTTCCTGTATCATTCCAAAATTGCAATGCGACCAGGTCATGTATCATTTCGTCAGAAGCTGTTATTGCGATGAATTTTTCCATGACAAATTGCAAGTCTCATAATCACAAGAAGCAAACTCCAATCACTTGACCATCTAATGGCAGTCTAATGCTGTGATATTCTTCAGTACACAAACAGCTACACATCACCTACATGCACAAATCAACACACAGGGAATTCCCAGTGCTGAATGAACGCACTGTTCAACTCCAGCTGGACTGAAAAGAGCACTGTAGGCATTAATTCAAGCCTGTGGATTTTGCTGTGTATACTTGCATTGTTCTTAAGAGCTTTTTTTATATTTGTGGAGAGGGTGGATCTTGGCAAATGGAAGATTTTATTATTTTGTCCAATCAACGATTATCAGAAAAAAAAAATGTGCATATGGAAATAGTTCAGTTCATTTCCTTTCTGGTATAAAGAGAATACTGATTGTGTTAAGAAACAGGCCTCCCTGTCCATGGAGGAATTTTTTCTAATTGCTGCCGCTGGCAGGCAGACCATGCGCTTGTTTTTGATCTGACCCGGGTGGAGCAGCTGCCATGGCAACAATTTCTACCTTTGTCTCTTTGTTTGCCAACACTTCAGAACAGAGGTGTCCACTTCTAGTCTTGAAAGGCTGAAGAGCAGAACTGTTTGGTGATTTCCCAGGTCAAACACACCTGACTCAACAATGACCTAACAATTCATGTCTGGCTTCAAAAAGAAAAAACAAAACAAAACACACACACACACACACACACACACACACACACACACCGATCAGCCATAACATTAAATTAAAGACGCATGAAGTGAATAGCATTGATTATCTTGTCGCAATGGCACCTGTCAAGAGGTAAGCTATATTACACAGCAAGCAAACAGTGAAGTTATTGTGCTGGAAGCAGGGAAAATGGGCAAGCATAAAAATCTGAATGATTTTGAGAAAGACCAAATTGTGATGGTCAGAGCATCTCTGAAATGGCAGGTCTTGTGCAATGTTTCCAGTGTGCAATGGTTAGTACCTACCAAAAGTGGACCAAAAAAAGGACAACCAGTGAACTGGCAAAAGAGTCACCTGCACCCAAGGCTCACTGAGGCACATGGAAAGCAAAGGCCAGCCCCTCTGGCCCAACCCCACAGAAAAGCTACCGTCAGACAAATTGCTGAAAAATGTAATGCTGACTATAACTGAAAGGTATCAGAATACACACTGCAACACAACTTCCTGTATATGGGGTGGTGTAGCTGCAGTCCTTTCAGGATGCCTATGCAGACACCTCTTTACTGACGAAATTGCCAAAATGGGCATGTGAGTATTGCAACTGGACCATGGAGCAATGGAAGAAGGTCTGATGAATCACATCGCTCACCTGGGAAAACAATGGCACCAAGATGCACTATGAGAAGAAGGAAAGCAGGCGGAGGTGGTGTGATGCTCTGGGTAATGTTCTGCTGGAAAACCTTGGGTCCTGGTCATGTAGATGTTACTTTGCAGTACATGTACTACCTTCCTAAACATTGTTGCAGACCAAGTACACCCTTTCATTGGAATGTAATTCCCTAATGCCAGTTGCCTCATTCAGCAGAATAATGCACTCAGCTGCATGGCTAAAATTGTCAGGAATGGTTTGAGACACATGATAAATTCATGAAGGACCCACTTTGCATCTTACAGGACAAGGATCTGCTGCTAATGATACCACAGCACACTTTCTTGAGAGGTCTTGAGTCCATGGCTTGACAGGTCAGAGATGTTTTAGTGGCATGAAGGGAAACTACACAATATATTTAATATCATGACTGACTGGTATGTGTCTTTATATAATATTTATATATATGATACCCTGGTTAGAAAAGGTGGAGCTGGGCATAACATAGTATGAACATAGTATGTAGTAGTGGATTTCAGATGCACTTTGTAAATGTGCACGCTTACTGAGCCTGGCCAATCGCACACATGGCTAGGTAAAGTGGGGGAAATCAGTGCTACACGTCCTCGCACCATTCCTGGGGAATGGGAGCGCAGCTCGCTGCTGATGGATGGATGGCTGGGCTGGGGCCAGCGTTCCGGATAGAAATGGTTTCCCGGCACTGGGATATGATCCCAGAATGCTCCGTGAAACAGTCACAGCTGCCGTGTCAGTCACCTGAGCATTCTCACTCTTTTTTTTCATGAAACAGAGGCTACCAAACTCTGAGCATCCAACCTGACCAATTGATTTGGAATCTCCTCTGACAATCCTACTCCTGTTTACACTCCCTTTTGTGGCCAGCACTGAGACAAACAGGGCAGGACAGAAAAATAAAGTGTGGTAAATAAACGGGATTGCTATTTTGAGTTTCTGTACTTAAAGGAAGCTATGAAGCGTCATTCTAGCAGTAACAAATGATGGATGGGGTAAACCAGGTCCCCTAGGAGACTGAATCCAGTAGGGTTTTTAAATGATATTAATTCAGTTCTTCGTGAGAAAGTTATTCATTTTGGCCGACATCACACTGAAAAATAATGGTAATGCGATGGCTTTATGGCAGTGCATTCTTATTGCCAACATTCCATGTCTATTGTTTTAACAAAAACATGTAAAAGAAAACCCACCCAAATTCAGACGTCCCAAAATATTTTCCATATATTGGCATTCTTAATTGGGTTTTACATAATTTAAACAAACCGGCTGTCATTTGCAGTGTCAAAATTTCATGACAAATGAAACAAGAAACCAATAGAGATGACTTAAATAACTTACTGTTACATCAATTTACATTGAAATATAACATTTCCTTTCCCTGTTAAATGAATCCTATGAGGTTTTGTTTACGTTTGCATTAGGCATTACAAATGAAAACAAAACATACAGTTAGGCATGTTATGAACTGTCACAGACATCTAGCAGACCATAGTAGCCTGCAACTATAAATTAACTGTATCTCTGACCTCAAAAGCTACGCCCAAACCAGTACTACATCCAACTCATTTCCTTGTTTTTCTCTCTCTCTCTCTCTCTCTCTCTCACACACACACACACACACACACACATACACAGACTCACACACACACACACACACACACACACACACACACTCACACTATTACTCTCCTCTCCTGAGGAAATGACTCTATGTCTTCTCTGACTAGTTAAATGATGATGTCTAAATCCACACAGCTGCTATTCCTGATACACTGCACAAGCCAGTAGAACACTTTAACTTTCAGACCCTCAGACCCTCTACAGTTCTCCCACCAGAGCAGCTCAAGGAGAAGGATTTGCGTGTGTGTGTGTGTGTGTGTGTGTATGCCTGTGTGTATATGAGTGTGACAGAGAGAGAGAGAAAGGGAGAGCGACTACGTTAACTGATTTGAGGAGCTATGAGGAATTCACCAACTCACATCCTGTAAGGAATATGTGGAAAACATACTTGAGCACTATTTCCCGTTTTTTAAAGTCCATCGAGTGCTCGGGAACCTTTAAGCGGTCATCCATGACTTCCTTTTTCACTGAGGTATAAATATAAGGTGACACAGAGGTCAAATTCCCTTAGTCATTTATCAACATGGTGAAACCAGAGAAAAACTGGAAATTATTCACCAACAATATGAGATAAAAGGGTGTAGATGTAGTAGAATAGATATGAGCATTAAGCCTAAAATGCCTATATACACTGTAAGGGCAAAGATGTTAAAAATAAGTAGAGCTGTTGTAAATCTGCTTGGAAGTGGACAGCAGTTTGTTTCAGATGCTAGATAATACTGAAACTTTTGCTAAAACCGGTCAGATGAAACAAAATAAAGCATTTTGGCATCAACCACTCAGGGTAAGTTTGGCAGAAAACATACAGAATAGAGAGCATACAGAAAAGAGCCTCAGTCTTACTGTTAAGCATGGTGGAGCATCTGTTTCTCCTCCAAAGACTCTGGGAACCTTGTTATAATACATGTCATCAAGGACTCCATTAAGTACCAGGAAATCAGTGATCCAAACTATACATCCAAAAAAATCAGTGACCACAGAATCAAGTTTTTGGCATGATTATCTCAATCCTTGACTTAAACCCCATTGAAAACTTGTGGTGTAAGCTGGAGAGAAGAGTCCAAAAGAGAGGACCTTGTAGGCGTGGCAGTAACTGTGGTAGGCCTTAATATTTTTGGGAAGTGGTTCTATGTTCTTAAGCTTAGTTTAGAATTTTTTTTTTCAGACTGAGATTAAGTTAATTTTTTCAACACACACACACACACACACACACACACACACACACTATATAAAACCCCCCACTTTCTACCACTGTGTCCTTTCTACCACTCTGTCACTGTAACTAATGATTGTATAAAAGTGTCAGCCAAATGCCCCCTTTATATATATATA
>JBBPCZ010000034.1:5206697-5217109 GCA_037974445.1 Brycinus macrolepidotus
TATATATCTATATATATCCTTTACAGAGTCATGCAGCTGATATTTATTGCTGTTATATTAAAACTTTGTTGTGCTATTATTGTAGGTTTTTTTAGTTTATCTTGTCCAAAACCTAACACTACCATCAACCAACAAAACAGGAATTGTTTTATTTTCAATTTTTTCAATTTAAAACCAATTAAATCATTGAAGCTTCTTTTTATTGAACTTTTTAACAAAGTCAGAACAATTTTGTTAGTATTGGTGCACATGCACACGCACACACACAAACACACACACACACACACACACACGCACACTTAACCCCCTCCATGGTCTAATTTGGTTTATTGGCTTGGTAGGTGGCATGTTTCCAAGCATAATATGTTTCCTCAGGTTGGAGAGTGCAGAGGACTTGAGCAGGTTTGGGGAAATGTGAGAAGGCTGTAAAACTTAAAAAGTGAGAACGAGTCTGGCCCTCATACCACAAAGACGCTGTGTCCTTAACGGATTAGAGTGTAATAAAAGTAGGCAAACCCAAGTTGCTGTCGTCCTCGACCATAAGAGTCCACGTTCTCTAGATTTTTCCTGCTTTTTTGGGCCAATGCTGCACCTTCAGCGCAGACTGAGTTAAAAAAGAATTCAGCACCAGCTCCAGAAACCAGCTCATGTCTCACTGGCATCTGTAAGCGGTACTTTGAGGAGTCATGTAGTGCTGTTGAGTGAGTTAGCTTTTAGAAGCAGATTCATATGTGACACCTAAAGGCGGTTTCTCTCTTTAGAGTCTTCACATGCATTCATCATTATCTATCAACACTGTTTGCTCTTGCAATATCACTATGAAACCTCATCAAACTACGTTCTTTACCCCATTTTCTCATATGAATTCCATCTAATACTTCATAAAACCAGATTCATAGTTCAAACTTAAGGCCAGGAAACACACACACAAACCCACACACGTCTGTTTCCTGGAGACCTTGCGAGCAGAAAGTTTGGGTCATATGCGTATTGTCCCTGTTTCTTTTCTTGGCACCTTATTAGCAGCGCAGCTATCCCACAGAAACGCATTCAGTCACGATAGCAAGCTTTGGCCAGAAGCCATGCATTTTAGCTAAGTCTATGTATAACCTGTCAAAGTGTGCTTACCTCTTAATAATGTAAACCTGAGCCATTTACTGATGTGTGGCCCTGCCAGCAAGCTCCATCAGCTCTTTTCTTTTCATCCCCCTGCCTCAGCTGCTCTTCTGGGTCAGGCTACTCACCGCTTTTCCATGCTTTTTGATGGAGTGGACATTTGTGGAATTGTGATTCCCTCTTCTTCTTTCTTAGTTACACCATAGGTTCAGTGGCATAACACTCAATAGTCTGCCCACATTTATTTATTTCTGAGTACTAACCTGTACATCATTGTATAGTATTGTAGCATATTTACCATGCCAGGTTTTGTTCCAAAAACAATGATATACTGTATATAAACCAAACATTTTATTCTTACAGCAGCAATACACACACACACACACATACATGCACACACTCAGACACACACATGCACCGTGCTGTGTTTCAGTGTCTCCTGTTACTGTTTTAATGGGGAATTTGAGCTAGTGTGGAGGCGTTAGGGCTAAGGCTGTCTCTACATATGATCAGGCGCAACTAATACAGCTCACAACTGTGCATGTGGACCACTGCAGTCCTCGCGCATAGCACTGCCAAAACAGGTGCTCTCTGACTGCGGCCCACCAGATGTCCCACAACGGCTCTGTCGCAATATCCCTGCAGGGGAACAATGCGTGAAGCCCAGCCAAGGTGGTCCAACTTGAGCTTTTGTGCTGAGGATATAACTGTGTGCACAATCACGCGTGTGTGTGTGTGTGTGTGTGTATATATATTTTTTCCTTCTCCATTTAGTAAGTGTAGGATAGAAAATTACACCATGTTTTTGCTATTGCTAGCAGCAACGTCTAGGAGTTTAACCCTAAGGGCTAAACTCTTACTTTGTTTATTCACTCTCATATCTATGGGCGATACCTTACGTATTACTACCATAGTTACTAAATCATTTTTATCTATGGATTAACAGGTTGACAACTGAATAATGAACTTGCTGTGTAAGGGTTAAGAGCTCATCTAAAGGGAACAACGACAGTGGTCAAAAAGGATCAGATAAATCAAAAGTCTGGAATTTTAATCAGGATTCGTTAGGGTAATTGATATGGGACACTGACTGTTCTAATACTGACTGAAGTCACTACATCATACTAAACTGTATATTGTAGCATGGTATGGTATGCTGTGTTACTCTGAACTTTCTATCTGTAATTATATTATCTTGCACATTCTATTACACCACTGTAAACTGTTATGCTGTTCAACTCTGCACCATACATCCATGTGGGTTACCATCTGGAACTGGTATTTGCACATCTATTTTTAGCTGTTGATCATTGCCATTACCGTTCGTTCTGTGCTGTATCTGGTTGGTGTATTGTTATTTTTTTGTCTGGATGTCAATACCTCCGTCTCTTATGGGCCATATTCCTTTTACATGTTTTCTTTTTGTTGTCCGTAGGGGTATGTTGTTGTAGTATAAGAATGTTCTTGTATTAGATTAATATTATTACATTTTTAAATAGAGAGTATGGGACCTCTGAGTGCTGGTGGCGGGCCCAGTTTTCAGAAAAGGAATGAAAAGGGGAACTAGCAGGGAAGGAAAAGGGAAAGAGACATAAAAACTTGGATGAGGAGGATGTCAGCACAACAGAGGAGAACAGACATGAAATGAGCACAAAAAGGAGCACTGCATGGGCAACTGGAGTTTTCAAGGACTGTTTAGTGGAGAATTGAATGTCTGTGGATACTGACAGTTATGGTACAGAAAATTTGAATCAAGCTTTGTGGTTATTCTGCTGCGAGCTACAAGCATCTTTATTCTAATTAATAGTATTCCACCAATTTTAGAAGCACTAACTCCTCCCACTGTTTCTAAGATATTGACACCATTCCAACTTTGACATGCACATCACATGCAGTGTGGTTGTATGAATAATGTCTGAGCAGAGGTCAGTGAAAGTCTATTTTCCTAGTTTTCCAATAAGAAATGAATGGGGGAAGAGTGGCACAGTGGTTAGAGTATTTGAACACAAAGACTTGGTTTCAGTCAAAGGCACATCCAACTGTAAAATATTAATATTTTTGAATCAAGTTATTGCACCTCTCTCTTCTTGCAAATGTTTTTGCACCCCCCACCCTTTTTTGCATCCCTGTCTTTTTACCAGAAGCCCACCTCTTTTTGCCCAGTGTTTTTGCATTCACCCTGTTAAACAATAGTAAACACCTAGCAACACCCTAACAATCACCTTCGACACCGTAGCGATCATCTAGCAACACTGTAGTAATCACCTTGAACACCATAGCAACCACCAAACAGCACCATAGCAAAGCACTAGAGATACTATAGCAACAAGCTAGCTAGACGTTAGCAACCACCTGCAACACCATAGTAACCACCTAACAACACCCTAGCAACCAAGTGGAAAACCATGGCAACCATCAAACAACACCTTAGCAGCCACCTAAGACAAGCTGCGGAATCACACTTGGCATTTTCTCTGATTTTGAAAGCTCTCTTGTTTAAATATTGATGACAATAAACTTGAAATTTTGATTTCCAATGAAAGGTGGCAACTCAACCCTGACCTTCTTAATGCAGTTGCCTCTAACCTTTTCCATGACCCCTAAACTAGACCCTATTCAGTCATCATCATGGTCAACAAACTTCTCATTACTTCCTGTTAGCAGAAATAGCCTCCATCTTTTTTCTCATCTTTGCTACTTGAACCATCCTAACCAGCCCATGGCCTGGGCCAGACAGTGCACACAACCTGCTCCTCACTTTGTGAAAAATTCCCCCCCACTAATGCCACTGTGTGAAGTCTGTTGTGAACCATTTGCTCTGACTGCATAAATAGCAGCAAGTATTACCGGTCTGGTGGAAGTAAGGTTCTGGCACTGTGCCAACCTCCGGAGAGCGCCAGAGCCAGATGGCATCGGACCAAGGCACAGCTGACCCCACCCACGCACACACACACACACACACACACACACACACACACACACATGCTGGGTTACATGGGCAGAAACTGTCTGCCACGCTTTTGTTCTCTGAAGCTTCACAAGCTGTATGTGTTTCATGCCTTGCTTCGCTTTGTGCCCCTGCACAGCTTCCTTTGAAGTGTAATGCATTTGTGGATTAAACAGGGAGGTGTGACAATCTGGTTAGAAGATGAAACAAATTTACATTGTTCTACAACAACTGAGAGACATCAATAGAAAGAATCTAGGGAAGTATGCAGTATTCAGTGAAGGGTTTTGTAAGCCTGGGAAAAAAAGATATCTTGGCAAGAGAAATCATCTTCAGTCTATTCAAAATATCAAATATTTCTTATTTTAAGACTGTCGTTAGGATATTATAAAATGATTTACCTTATCAGCTTCTATTTATGTTTGTTTATAATGTGGTTAAAGAGTTATATTTCATTGGCAGGTCATTTTGCTTGTTTGAAGTATTATTTCTTGGGGAAAAAAATGATCTTTATAATTTTTTTAAATGAGCAAAATTGTTTGCCAGTAGTATGATAAAATTACTTAAAATGAGTAAAAATCTGTGACAATAAAATAAAAGTTCTCGTATTAGATATTTAGGCTAGATTTGAATGTAATTATTTATTTGTTTGTTTGTTTGTTTGTTTATTCATTCATTCATGCATTTATTTATTTATGTATGTATGTATGTATGTATTTATGTATGTATGTATGTATTTATTTATTTATTTATTTTGCAGTGTGATGATACAACAGATGATTAGGTGCCATAGTCAATAAAGGTCCTAAATAATGATACAAGCTTACAATTTCTATTTGTCTTGTTTATTTTGTTTTGACACATTTGCTAATGAATATGATTCAAAACAAAAAAAATTACATGCGAAACATTTAACCCCTTAAAATCTTAGAACCCACCTCTCTATACTCAGGGAAGTTCCCATTAGAACCAAAAATGATTCTTTGATTAACAATAGAACCTCTTTTAAAAGGTTCTTTAAAGAACCATTTACAACCAATTGTCCATTAGAGCACAGAACCATTTGATGAGGTGAAGAACCATGTCTACAATTAAATAGTTCACAGAACTATTTCCTTTACTAAAGAACCTTGAAAAAGTATTTTTTGAGGGGTGTGCATACCTTACACAACGGTTTAATAATTATTCAGCAAATAATTCAATTTTAGAATAATTAGTTATTAGAAAAAGACTAATAACAGACTAACAAGCCTAGAGTTTAAGGGGTTAAATATAGTGAAATGTAATTCGTCCCTAAAGACTCGATCACTCATGTCACCTGTTGCTTGTTAGTATACTGCCTAAAAAACCCAGCTTGTTATGACATTGCAGTCTTATGATGTTATTCACTGAGGCTTAGGCTGAAACAGCTAAGCTCCCAGACGCTAGCTTCCACATGCTGTATGAAATGTGGAGGAGCTGGGAGTTCTTCTGGGCTAATATTTAAGAAATTATATGAAAAATAATTTGATGTTTTTCCAAAAGAGATTTTTCTAATTACACTATTAACCATCAGGTATGTTCCCATATAACATCACCATCTGCAATTTGGACTTTAAATCCATCTGCTGTGAAGTTGAAAAAGACGGCAAATTGATCGTTTATAAGCTTCTACTGATAAAAGATAAAGTTACGGTGAATTGTTGGATCGCATTTCTATCTCGACTCGAGGCTCGCTATCCCAGCAGGTGGGGAGTCTGTCAGCAAGGCTATGCGTAGTGTTTGATACCATGGCAACAACAGGCTAAGATGAACACATACCAACACATACACATATGGGCTCATATACAAAGATGCATACAAACGTGCCCTGCTGTTATGGTCCATGAACAACAACAATAACATAGTTCACTTAATAGTCGTATATCTTGCACATCTGTTTCTTTGACTAATGATCTACTCAGAGATGTGCCGTATTTCTTATAATTGATTCGTAGCTCAGATGAAAAGCTTCTTACACTGTAGGGCGCCTTTAGAATGACTTGCTCTATGATTTACAGCCTTTAAGTAATTTGGTGGTCTTTCTGTACTGATGCTTGCTGAAAGCATGGTTCGACACAGAAGAACACCATTAGGTACACTGGTAATTCCAAAAGATCAAAGATCCAACTCTTCTAAACATTTAAATACATACAAATGCCAAGTCAATGCATTTATGGTCAGAAATGGTTTTGACCTTGCAGCGATGTTGATAGTTTGTTGACAAACATATTTTTCTTAAAATGGTTCACTACAATAAAAGATGCAACAGTGATGTCTAGGAAAGGTATATGTAGTACAAATAATATAATTTTGGTATGAGTTGACAGGGCCTGATGAGAGGGTCACATCTCAGCTACTTCAGAGGTGGATCAGTTTTGTCAGCGGCGGTCTGAATGTGGTTGTGATGCAGTTCTCTCATGGCTGTTAACAGGAAGGGATCTGACAACCATACCTGCTTCTAGGCCGTTATTCTGAGTGGTATGTGGGCTATGAGTACATGCTGCATGTGGCCTAGATTCAAGCCATTTTAAATTTTATCTTTGCTTTTTGATACAGCATTCCTACAATACTCTATATATATTCATTTGTGCTATATATATATATACATATAAAGTAAAGTGGCCCCTTATAGTCACGTGTGAACACACCACGGCACACAGTGTGAACAATGTGAAATTCTTTCTCTGCATTTAACCCTTTCACCAAGTGAAGCTGCAGGGAGCCAGGTACACAGCGCCCGGGGAGCAGTGTGTGGGGACAATACCTTGCTCAAGGGTACGTCAGTGGTGCCACTGGCAGTCCTGGGATTCGAACCCATGGCCTTCCGATCGCAGAGGCAACTCCCTAATCACCAGGCCACCAGCTGCCCAAATGTATAGTATTGCAGGAATCACATGTATCAATGTATCAAAAAAAGATTTAAATAAAATTCATATAAAACTCCCCTATGTTTTTTATTGTATTGCTCTGGTATTCTGTTTTTGCTCTGGTTTCCATTACTCAGTGTATTAAAGCAAGACCTAATTCTACAGAAAGGCAGAATTCTTTTGCACAATGAAAAGTCCACATTGACCACACACACGTGTCAGTAATTACATGTTTTCAGTCTGATGGTTTGCTCGCTATTACAGGTAAATTATAAACCAATTCCCAGTTAGGTCAAAATGTAATCAATATTCAACGCAACAGCAGTTCATTTGTGAAGCTACATGCTTACTGTAGAAATCAATGCTGCCATCTCTCTGTTAAATTAACTTTTAATTATGAGCCAACATTTGTGACTTACATGTAAGATCTGACCTGTATGGCTCATAGCAAGCATAGCATTTTTTATAGGTTAAATGAACACTTAATTACAAATACAGCAAATCATCAGAAAGTAAAGAAATAAGGTTGTGTTAAATAGTGTGCTGTTATTAAGACAGTATTGCATAGCTTTTAGATAAAAATACTAGATAAGCAGCTACAGAGAGTGGAAAGAAGGTGCATCAGTCAGTGATAGCAGTAGCTCTGCGTATAACTGACTTGTAAGGGAGAGTGGCTAGAAAAAAAAACGCTACAGAAGGAAAAACTCATCAAAGCACATCTGGAGTTCATCAGAAAGCATCAGAGTGACCCAGCTAAAATGTGGAATAAGCTTTCGTGGTCAGATGAGGCAAAAGAAATGTTTCGGCCAAATGTTTATATGCTATACGTGACACTGCCCATTCAACAAACAGCATTCCAGCAGTGAAGTATGAAGGTGGCAGCATCATGTTTTGGGGCTCCTTTTTCACAGCAGTGGCTGGACATCTTGTTAAAACTGAGGGACAGATGCATGTTGCAAAATACAGGGAGGTACTGCAAGACAACCTGCTTTGAACCAGAACTAAGAAGAAACTCCTACTTCCAGCTGAACACTGATCACAAGAACAAGACCAAAGCAACACAATACTGGCTAAACAACAAAAAAATTGTGTGTTCTGCAATGGCCAAGTTAAAGTCCAGCTCTGTCTAATCAAGAATCTGTGGCACTGTTAGAACATTGCAGTTCTTAGACAGCATCCAACCAACCTGAAGCAAAACTGCCTGGAAAAATGGGTGAAAATCACTCCGAAACAGTCTGCAAAGCTGCTAGAAACTCAAGATAAAGCTATTATTGCAGGAAAAGGGTTTCTACAAAGGGGTTGAATACTCATTCAAGAAGCATTTTCCCCCAACAAATCTGATGACTTTTAAGGAGGTTGAAAACTCGGGCAAAGGTGCTATGTGTCAACCCTGGGTTGGCAAGGACCAGAAATGTCAACTCCGTTATTTAGTACAAGGGAGCACTTTAAGTAATTTATTGTAATTAAATTGTAATTAAAATGCATTAAATATGTATAAATATCATATAAATAAGCATAAATGTAAGAAGGTTACAAATCAAGAGATAAAAGGAAGTTTAATGTACAAATTAGTTTCATTTGCAAAGATTTTCCCTGATTCATTTTACCTGTGAATGAGGAAAAAGATATTCGCATTATTAACAATATTATATTGTTAATAATGTTAATATTTGCATTATTAACATTATTAACAATATAAACTCACTTTTGCATATGACTGTATAACACCAAGAGAGCAGCACCTGGTGACCATCACAATTATCATATTGGCTTTTTTTGTTGAATGAATTACAAATCAAGGATGGCTTTTTTTTTCTGTTTTTGCTTTCTCCATTTTGGAAATACATAGTTTTGCAAAGATAGCAATGTTTGATTATATTTCGAATGATATAGAATTAAATATGATTATGTTGGACTAAGTAGCAATCATTTTTATTTAATTTTTTGTAATTAAATTGTCTTTTACTTAGAGAAGAAAATTATTATTTAAAAAAAATAAAATCATCCATATGGGCTCTGGATGATCCAGTTACTTTACCTGATAACTAGCTAGCATACTGTAATATTGTAAAACGAAATGTCCTTCAAAGGTAGTGATCAAACCCCTTTGACTTTCTTTCTCGGTTTCTCCCACGCTTTCAGGAAACGGCTTAATGACTTGGAGGTGTTAGAGCACGCTCCTCAGATAAACATCAGCTGTCCTTGATCTTCATCAAGATAAAACACAGCGACAGGAAATCTTTGGCATTATTAGTTTGCTGTTAAGAGCTGTGTATAGTTCTATTGCTCCACTGGATAATAGGAGGGTGGGTCGGGGGTGATAAAGTCAAATCTATGTAAAGTAGTTATTTTATAGTAATTTATAGAAATTTCATAGTAATTTTGTTTCTTTGTTTTTCTTTTTATGTGCTTCTTTGATTTTGTTTTTATCCTATGGAAGCATAAAACAGTTTACTTCCTAACAATTTGCTCTGCGTGACAACATTCCAAAGAGTTATCATTTTAGGCATGGTGAATGAAGCTTACCAGATTCAGAGAATTCCTTAAAGAAGAAAAACTTCCTTTTTTATCGATTCACATTTTAATGACTCATATCATGTTTTGTCAGTACTTTGTCATGACTCTGTCTTGCTTTATCTCTTTTTAATGTGTTGTTCTTTGGTATTTACTTTAGTATAAGGAACCGTGGGGGTGTTATCTTTAGCTGGAGAGGGGTATCTTTGTGACGACAGGCTAAATCGAATGGCTTCTCAAAACAGACAACAAATGGTTCGCAGCACTAGTGTTACTGCTTAATAAACACACTTGAGCTCTCCTCTCTTTCTCACCTTCTCTCATGCGGAGACACCGGCATTCAAAGCAAAAGCTGCCATATATCTTGGTAACAACATGTTTTATGGCTGCAAGGTGTCAGCAAATAAACATAACTTTCTCACTTCCCCCAGTCCTCACTGCCTCCTATTAAAAAAAAAAGCAAACCTAGCATGCTACAAAGCCCAAATCCTAAGCCTGCGAAAATGTGCTGCAAAGGGAACATTCCAATCTGTCAGATGAGCTGTCACAGTGAGAGATTCCCTCAGACCTTGCCACCTTCACGTTCGGTTAAGATGTAAACCATGTCGCCCCCCCGGTGTGAAGGACTTGGACTTTCCCACACTGTTGAAATCCAGGCTCATGCAGTTGGACCATACCACTCTTCTCACTTTGGAGGATTTTCACGCCCCTAAAGGCATGTAGCAAGCTGTTAAAAAATTGTGGTTTTCTCAATAAACAACCTTAACAAGACCACAGACATGAGTGGCATTCCTCTCACAGTGGTATAATAAAGAAAAGTTCTATAAAAAGATGGAGAAGCTAAAAACGGATAATATATCCATTATATATATTAGTGGATTATATATACACATACACACACACACACACACACACACACATATATATATATATATATGCAATCGACT
>JBBPCZ010000034.1:5217209-5233028 GCA_037974445.1 Brycinus macrolepidotus
TATCACATGCTTGTTTTGGTCCACACACTTGTGTGCTTTCTGGGTACAACTGACACATGAACAAAATCTCCTATTTGATGTTTCAGATTCGGTTCCTCATGAGTCATTGTCAAAAGGCAGGCAGGATGATTCTGTAAAAGCATGCTGTAGAGATAGTGATTGGGAATCAACACCTGACACAACCGTCTTTTTCTGTAAAAGGTTACAGGCATTTTGTCAGGGTTTTTCCACCACTGTGCACGCACAGCGTGTGGTGCAGTTAGCCCCGTGTCAAATTCGACTGATGTATGCGTAATGATTAATAAAAAATTGTGAACCTGTCATTAAAACACCTAAGTCTGAGTTTAGACTTTGCTATACCCATCAAATACCCAATACCCACTAAAACAGGAAGCCATAGATGGCATTAGACACGTCTTT
This sequence comes from Brycinus macrolepidotus, assembly GCA_037974445.1. Lineage (NCBI taxonomy): Eukaryota > Metazoa > Chordata > Actinopteri > Characiformes > Alestidae > Brycinus > Brycinus macrolepidotus. The sequence continues at coordinate 5,217,630 of JBBPCZ010000034.1, forward strand.
AATTCTCTAAGGGAGGCTGGTGTTATTGTGCCTTGTGATAATTTCCCGGTGCGCACTCCTGTTTTTCCAGTCAGAAAAATTCATGAAGGCCAACCAACCGAATGGTGTTTTGTTCAAGACCTGCAGGGTGTAAATTCTGCGATCCACTCGTGCACGCCTAATGTTCCGAATCCATATACTATTTTGTCTCAAGTTCCATCAGATGCACATTGCACATATGTAAATCTGCCAGATCGTTGCTACACTTATAACTTAAAAACTTTAAAATGCTCTAATTTAGCTTTCATACTTTACCTTTAACTTGTGTTACTTGTTTAAGTTGTTTTACTTTTTATTTTAGATTTGTTTTTTAAATTTAAATTTGTACTTATTTTAGTTTGCACGGTCATAAAAGAAGCGGTTCAGGATACATTTCACTGCGTGTTGCACTTGTATAAATATTCATGGGACAAATAAAGAATCTTGAATCTTGAATCTTGAGATGCTAAGTGGTTTTCAGTCATTGATCTGGCTAACGCCTTTTTAGTGTCCCAGTGCATCCCGATATTCAGTCCTGCTTTGCATGTAATTTTAATGGCGAATGGCAAATTTACCATTTGTGCCAAGGTTATTGTGAGTCACCAACCATTTATAATGATGCCTTAAGACGGAGCTTGGAGCCCTTACAGGTCTCACCTGGTACTGCTTTATTTCAGTATGTAGATGGTCTGTCTAAACTACAGTTTGTACAGAAAAAGGTTACGTTTCTAGGCCATGTTATTACAGATGAAAGTAAGTCACTTTCTCTTAAGAGAGTAGGGGCAATTCAAAATATCCCAAAACCACATACCAAAAAACAATTTTTGTCATTTTTGGGTATGTGCTCTTATTGCTGAACCTTTATCCCAAATTATACCTTGCTAGAAGCTCCAATTAGTACCGTGATGCATGGGAAACATCTGAATTCCAATGACAGTCATTTGGACGCTTCAGGCTGAACAAGTATTCATTGACCATTGGGGTGGTGGGGTGGTACTTGCCTCTGGACCAAGCAGTCATGGGTTCGAATCCTACCTTCAGCATACCACCACTGGGTTCCTTAACCCCAAGCTGCTCCAGGGAGACTGCCCCCTGTAGTTAGGGAATGGCAGTCGCTTTGGATAAAAGTGTCTGATAAATGCCGAAAAAGTAAATTGGCCTCTGCGGCTTCTCGAGCTTGAGCGGGGGTGGCGGTTTCTCCGGCTGGTAGCTGGAGTCTTGGAGCTGGTGTGGGCCTCTGCGCTGACTGAATTGTTCGCACTAGCTGGTCCAGCTGGGTCCGCTGGTCCGCTACCTGCTGCTGGAGCTGCTGCTTGGGGTTGGCAGTTGGCATAGGCTGTTGGAACTGCCGTGGGGCTGGCTTGAGAGGCTTGAGCTGCCGCAGGGTCAGCGTGGGCGGTTCTGCCGCCATCTTGTGCTTGGTGGGCCCCGCAAGGTCGCTCCAGACATGGAGGGGACCCGCTGGGCCGGCTTGGAACTTCACCCCCCCCCCCGCCCCGGAATGAGCCAGACCCAAAAACGCTGGGGCACGTCCGGACGGAGGGTAGGGACCCCGGGAGCGGCCGATTGGCAGACCTCCGACGGGGCCTTCGACATGTACCATACTGTACATGTGCAATCGTATTTATATGCATGATAAAGTGCAGGCTGCCATATTTTGATGATTAGGGCACATAAACAGATGGGTATGGATATGGAATATGGAATATACAGTGTGTGTGTGTGTATATATATATATATATATATATATATATATAATATATATATATATAGAAAATATCTGATTAATAAAAAAATAAATAAACTTTAAAGAAAAAACAGGTCTCTTAGCTGTTTAACAACCATAGTTACATTTTAAACTTCACGTGAATTCACTTGAATTTTTGAATAGATTTAAAAAAAAAAGATTATAGACTATCATTTTTCAGTTAAAAACAGCCCAACTACAATAAGACACTTATACCTTGGATAGATTTTGCATTCATACCGGAACATACGCTAAACCTATTTTTACCGCCCTGAGACGGTGCTCCTTGGACTACTTCCAGAAATGCTGAAGTAATGTGTAGCGCTAACACTCCTCCGTGTTCTTCTGAATACACAGGGAACGCAGGAGGTGGGAGGGATGAAACTGCAGCCAAAGGGGATAAGAATGAGCCACAATCAGATTTAGCTCGACTAACCTCAATTCTGGAAGGGCCTAGTGAAGACCCCTGGCATTACTCTTAGCCATTCGTCTTGTGTTTTTTTTTTGAAGTGTCTGTTTAAGGTATCTGAAGTGTCCCACTTAGCCGAGACAGCCGTTCTTAAAGCATACAGTTATCCCCACCCCCTTTGACCTAACAACCTGTTACACTGGATTCCAGATTAGGAGGTGCTTTCTGCTTGACTGTGGACTGAGATAGGGGGAGCATTACGAATGAGCTCAGCAGGGAGCGTCATGGTTTTCTGAAGGGTCCTAGGCAAAGCATCAGGTAGTTTTACACTTGGAATCCTGATTTTTCTTTTGTTCAGTGGAGTGAGATTGTTTTTTTGTTTTTTTTCAGGAAAACAGCAGGGGGTTCTGGAAAGAGGTGTATGTGGTGGACGTATGTGTGTAAATAAATGTGTCTCCATGAAGGGGGTGGGTGTAGTTAAAGGACACACTCAGCTGCTAGATTAACTCATCAACACCGCATTGCCGGGTGTCAACAGAAATGTTTCACACACAAGACCGGCAAGGAACGAATACCATTTGGAGGTCACGAGTGGCAGCCTCCTGAGTCTCTTGGACCTTTTAAATGTTAGTGTCTGCCTTTCAAGAGCAAAGGTGTCACCCCAGAAAGTCTACAGGGAGCCATAACCCTGCTGGACACAGTGGGATTTTGCTGACAGGTGACTCCAGCACATTGATTCTGCAGTCGAAATGTTCTGTCACTATTCTTACTCGGTTTTCATGTGTATTTGTTGACTGAAATATATGTGGTTGGAATTAATGCTGTCAACTTGACATGCTAACATCATTAATTCCAACCTTATATATTGATTCTACCTTGAAGACTAAGTATATGTATAAATCCATTTTGATGGAATTATTTCTAAAGTTCCACCGCTGTAAACACGTCTCTCAATAGGTCAAGTACAAAGTCAGCCGACAGATATTTCTAATGTTTTCCAAGGATTCAATAAGAAAACACAGATACGTCTAAGACAACCTTAAAAGCCAAAAACTGGGCACTGGCCAAGTTCTCTCCATTAGTCCATGCACAAGTCCTTTCATGTGGTCCTCTGCATAGCTTTTATAGAAACTGGCTTGCTCTCTGAAGCCACCATGGTGCTGGGTGTCATGAGCCTCATTCCTTTCTTGTTTGTTTTAGATTTGAGGGAGATCCAGCATGTGGCTCTAGATAAACTTGATCAGAGTGCACAGTGCCTAAGTGCCTTGCACTGGACATGGTGCAGTATTATGATGGCATGAGCGCTATGTGTCTGTGTGAGTACACAGTTCAAATCTGGCTCGTAACCGCAACACATAGAGCAACATCCAGCAAATCCAGCAACAAGCACAGGGAGCTCAGAGCTCAGAGACTCACTGGGGTCATTTAAACACTAAAGAAAAAAATCTGATAAAATCTTTGCACTCATTTGATTTCTGAGTTGTTTAACAAAATACATTTGTAATCCTAAATAATATATAAATTAATCTCTCTCTCTCTTTCTCTCTCTCTCTCTCTCTCTCTTTCTCTCTCTTTATATATATATATATATATATAACTTTTCATAACTTTTGCACAAGCCTTATTTTATGTTACATATTTCATTCCAATATAAATACAAACTGTGCACTAAAATAAAATGTGCAGAAATGTGTTATCTGTGGTGGAATATTTTCATTTGTTTTCATATTTTGACCAGAGTTGGTCAAACATAATTTAAAGGTGCTAAATTAATTAAAGGTAAACATCTGAAGAACATAAATAAACACGTCTATAAATAGGAGGAGTAATCTTACAGTATCCTTATCACACTCTCATTATGAGTAATCCGATATATTGCCTATATCATGGACACTTTCATTGGTCAGTGTATCATTTTATCTGCAGTGCAGCATGACTAGATTTCATCTATTTTCTTGTAATGACTTAGGGTTCCAGACATTCAGAGTCACGGACAGGTATGGATGTGCAAACACAAAGTGGCCACACTGCTGTGATGTTTCTCTCTGTCCCGTGCAAGGGCCCTGGGAGTGACCTGCCCTGACAGTGTTCTTAGTGTTGGGTTCCTGTTCCACTCCCATACTGGCAGTACGAGGGCAAAGGGGCGAATAAGCACGCTGGTCCTGTCAGCTCCAGCACCACAGGTCCCCAGGGCTGGCGCCAGCAGTACCTCAGCAGCCAGGGAGCAAAAATAGACATGACACCACCAGCCCTGCAGTTGCTGGGGCAGGGTGAAGCGGCAGGAAAAGAAGCCAGGATCAGGTTGCAGCGGCTGTCATCATAGCGCGGTCATTACTTCTGGTCTAATTATCCCAGGCCACAAGTAAACAAACAAGATCGCCGAGCACAGCATACATTGTGTTTCCAGCTTCACTAGTTTGCACGCTGGGCACCAGAACTCGTAAATAATAAAAGTTCTTAACTTGACTTCGTTGTACAGCTGTTGGGAAAACTTTTAATGAGTATAGAACCTTTAAATAATGTGAAGGTTCTTTAAAGTTTTCTGTGTGAAACTTCATCACACTCAAACATCTCAAACTAGTTTAAGAACATCCATTGAGAGAATATTTAAGCAAAGAGTGGCTCATTCCAAAATATGACTGATGTGGGGAGGTATTGAAAAGAAAAAAAAAAAAAGATTGGGATATTGTGTTAGTTTTTGACATTTTATGCTCATGAAAAAGTGTTGCATTTTATACATTGCTTAACAGAAAAGTTTGGCCAAAAATTGAATTTACACTTTTGTTTCTTTACCCCAAATACTGGCAGTGGGCCAAGGCATGATTTTTGTAGTTTGGCACTATGGCTGGGAGGCAAATGTAGCTAATAAGTAATAACCTCTAAAGCTGTGTTGCCATTCTGTAGTCAGCAACTTCCCCAGTTAAGGAACCCCAGACCTTATGTACACACTACTATTCATACTTTGACGGCTAAATGCTTTCTGACTACATTAGATTTTTGCATGACAAAATGTATTAAGTTTGGAACAGATCTTCTAAAACTCTGTTACTTTTTCCCATCATAAAAAACACTAGCTTAGAATTTCAGAATTCCTAAAGGAGTTATAACGGCAACTTAAAAAATAAAATCTTCATGCACCAGTGCGTCTATGGAAGTTCATACATACAAGCTGCATACTACACTGACATACTGTTATATGCTGAAATCTAAAAAATGGAGAAGATTTGACAAAAGGCATCCAAGCTGTCTCATAAAGAGTAACTACAGGAAATATGTTATGGTTTTATTGGTAAAAGTTCATATAACTTATGTGTTATTCTTGTATATAACATATCTTATCCTTAGACTGTAACACATTAGGATTTATGTTCATGAAAAATCACACGAGCTTAAAGCAATCATACTTCACTTACTGGCTCACTGAAAGCCACGCCAGCAACCGAACCCTTATCCTCAAATCCCAGGCTATAGCCTTGCCATTCCAGAGCCGTCGTAGTCAGTTTGATTTTCCTCTTGTCTCATCTTTCTGTCACAAGCCTGTCATACCTGTTCACAGAGGCCCAGCTACTGAGCCTGACCTCTGAAAGCCAGCTCATCAGGCTATATTCCTTAGTGTATGTGCATGTGGGGGGGTTGTCACAGATGTATGTGTGTTTACGCTGTCAAAGATATGCCTAAGCTACTACTACATAAAAAAAAGAAACTGCAAATCGGGATGGTGGCCAATGCCTCTTTGCTGTCAATTATGACTTTCTGCAGGTAACGCAGTCTGTCAGGTCTAACTGAACATTACTACTGTAATTGCCCTGGAGTTCACTTCTCATATTTGCATCTATTTAGAATGACCATGACTGGTGTTCAGATATTCATGTATGCTCTTGAAACTTAATTACAGCCTCTTCTGACATGGCTAAATACATTGTTTGCATGCTGAACCTTGTCGTAAAGCCCTAAATGTCAGCTCCAAACTCAGGAGTCTCACTAAATGTGAAATAAGTGACAGTATTGCTTTAAAGGAGTGGCAGGGAAAGGCATGTTTAGCCAGAGAGCCATATAAACAAATTGCTAAGTAACTCAATAGGTAATTAGTCTTATAAAAACATGTATGTACATCCCTAACAATCCCTATTTAGTGAGGCGCAAGCATTCATTAGCTGATTGAATTAGCAGTTCTGTTTTGCTTTTGAACATGAGAACTGGACAGGGACAGAGATCTGTTTATCTAGCATTATGGCTGAGTCGAAGGGAATGGTTTATGATATAATTATACCAAGCAGGACATTGACCCAGCACAACCTCTGTATGCTATGCAAATTGCCTGCCAAAAGGTCCCACTACCACACACCACTCTGAATTCTGCCTTTCTGGCATTCATTAACTTGATATTCACGATGCTAGATTAACCTTTGGCTTAATGAGATTAATGTGTACCACCCATATCTGCAAGCGCTAAAAGTGGAATAGGCTATGTGTTTGCTGGGATCATGTCAAATGGCAGATTTTCAGTTCAGTCAGTGTCACACTGGTAATTCAAGGACAGCGAACTTCAATGACACAGTCTATATTACTCACGACCAGGCAGATTACTTCTTAACAGACATATGGGATACTTGAATTTAATCGGAATGTGAGATTTACAATCTCTGTAATTATTGTTTAGTGTGCTTTAAACCAAACGAAACATCTCTTTAGATGTTTCAGCCAAAATTAAAAATGTAACAATCATTACATCTGGAGAAATGTTTGAAAAGGGCTTTGGGGCCATTTATTTATTGATTGATTTCTTTATTTTTTAGATGTGATGCTAAAACCATAACAAACCCAAAAGCAGAGTATAAATAGCAAGCAAATTTATTCTTATGGGCTGAGAGCAGCAAAAAACAGATACAAGCGATGCTCCAAAACCGGAAAGCTGTCCAACAGGGACACAAATCCGAACTGTCATACGCAAGAACTGAATCATAGATTCTGAGTAGCAAGGGTCAAAGTCCAGTCAGAACATCAAACAGGAGACAAACAAAATGCTAGCTATGCAGGATAAGGCCAGGTGGGCAACTCCTTGGTCAAGGACATGGGCAACCAGGACGGACATGGTGGTATTCCCAAATCAGTGTCGGGAGCAAAATGTCTGATGCTGTCACCCATGACTGCTGCCTCAGGCCATACCCCTCCCAGTCAATGAGGTATTCCAAATGACCCCCTCTGCAGTGAGAGTTGATCAGCTCCCTCACTGCATAGGTAACCCATCTGGTCTGGTCAGTCTGGTTGGTCAGCAATAAAATACACTGCTAAATGTGACCAGAGATGATGAGGAAATGGAAGGGGTTTTCATAAACCTGCAGGTAGTTGACAGGGGCTTTAACTTGGGCACAAACAGGGCATGACAAAATGAAATCAGTCACATCTTTTTGTGATGGAGGACCACCAGAACCTATGTAAGATTGGGCTTAGAGTTTTGTGACCCCCGGATGACCAGAGCTAAGGGTGGTGTAAACCCACTGGATTAGAGAGGGTTATGGTTATAAATAGCTTACTCTGTGGGGTGTCACCTGGATCTGGTGCCTCATGGTTAGTGGTTTCGATTTGTTCTATAATCTCCCATCTAATGGGGACCAGGACACAGGTAGGGAGAGGACAGGCACATACTGGCATGAAAGAGTGTCAGCCTTTACATTTTTTGAGGTTTATAAGTGACCGTAAACTGAAAATATGTAAAGAACAGAGCTCATCTGGCCTGTCTTGTCTTTTTCCTAGATTTGTGCCTATTCTAGATGGCAGTGATCAATGAAAAGGGATGGTAAAGGGATGGATGGCCCCCTCTAGTCAGTGTCTTCATTCTTCGAGGGCTAATTTGATGAGTAATTTCCTGCCCCTCAACATCATAATTCCAATTGGCAGGGAAGAGTTTGTTTTAGAAGAGCAGTGAGTTGCATGGTAACTTGATGGGCCAGTCGCATACTACCTGGGTTATCTAGTCTTTGAATTTCGCACACAGGACATGCACTAAAAATGAGACGGAAAACTGGTAAACGCTACACTTCTCCCCTTTTGTGGTGGTAGAGAGTTGCTCTAATGTGGATGAATTTATAGGAAGCGTGTATTGAAATGTAACAGTGACTTTTTGAAAACACAAAAAAGCATAAACTCAAGAAGGTGATCCATGGTGACAGCAGTCTGAATAAAGCAGTCAAGATCGGCGATGTTTTCACAGTAAGTCCGCACTGAAACATAATAAGCAGAGCTGGATCACTCCACTGCCAGCCGCCAGGGTCCGAAACTTGAGCACATACTTACCTATGGTCCGTTGACCTTGCCATACAGCTGATCGTGGACTGATAGAGGATAGTTGAACACTTGACAAAAAAGACTGATAAATGCAGCTTCTCAATCAAGTATGGTGTTTTCAGTGGTCCATAGGGCCATACCCCAGTCCCTGGCTTTCCTGTCAAAAACAAGATTACGAAGTACACGTTATCTCAATCAGTTTGAAATCTTTTGGGCTGATGCTTCACGTAACAAAAATTGCATCAAAAAAACCTTCATTGTCCGGGATGATCCATCGTGCTGTGAGTAAGGCCAGCTAGCGCTTGTTCTTGTCGGTCAAGAGATACCCCAAACTCCGCACTGTCCATGGTGTGGTGAAGTATTCTGTCATGGTAGAGTATAAATGGCAATCAAGTTTAATCTTATGGGCTGAGAGCAACAAAAAAAAAACAGATAAGAGTGATGTTCCAAAACAGATTTGAATCGTCATACACAAGAACTGAATCATAGAGTAAAGTTCAGTAAGGAAATCCAATGAGTGAATCAATGAATTGGATTCTCATAATGAACTGACAGCAGAAGTAAGCCAGATAGCTTACATTAATGCTAGGATGTATCTTAATGCAGCCAAATAACTGTAGTTACCGTCTTCGAATCATCCTCATAATAGAGAGAATAGATTATTCTAATTATTCCAAGCTGATTAGAAGAACAATCTAAAAAGTTTTTTCAGATTCTTTTCTCTGGCTAAAAGGATAAAAAAACAACATGGCATGTTGTACTCTTTTTTTTTTTGACAACTGATGTGAGAGTTGCTTGTTGCTAATCTGGTTCTATGTATTCGTGGCTAGGCTAGCAGTCAGGATGAACAAAGCATGAAAATAACTCCTCAGTGCTGAATACTCTAAAGGCTGTATAAATGAAGTATCTGAAGTGTATGAGTTCCTTCTCCTAAAGCCCTCTTAGAAGAAAAGATGAGATTAACAGAAGTAGTGGTTAGTAGGAGCTCGAGTTAGCCTTCTACACAGAAGGACTACTGAAAATGCAGAGGAGAGCTATATAAGAAAATGATTTTACACCTTTCTTACATTACTATATTTGGATGAGATGAGTCATAAAGGAGTTAAGCCATCTGTCAGTGCAGTCTTTTTTTTTTTTAGAGCAAATAGAACTGATCTTAGTGAAAAAAAATCTAAAGTTTATGTCTTCAAAGCAGAATTTCAGAATAATGAGAACATTAAGTTTCCAACTGTTTTCAAAAACACTTTGTCCTGGAAAAGTAAATATGAAATAAGTAAATTGAAGCGATCTGTTTTGAATTGCTTTTAGAATAGAGTACTAGAATACTCTTTACTCAGAGTAACTAAGTAATTTGATCACTGAACCAAAAAAAACTCTTGATGATGTTAAAGGTAGTTAAGTTCATATACAACCTAAAAAAGGAACATTTTTTTGTGGACAGTAACAATATGCTACTTCAGTGCATGTTCTAATTGTGCTCTTTTTATTATAAAGAGCAAAGCACCGTAATGTGAGTGGTTGCTTGACCTTTTAATGTGCTGGTTAGTGTGATGGACCTCTTAGTGTGCTTAGTAATTTTATTGTGTGGTAAATTTTAGCAAGGGCAGAAGAGTGTGGTATTTGTTTAGTGGAGAAGAGAGAAAGGGCGTGTATGTGTGTGTGTGTGTGTGTGTGTGTGTGTGAGAGAGAGAGAGAGAGAGAGAGAGAGAGAGAGAGAGAGACTCATCCCTTCTTTCAGCAGTGCTGTGAAGACATGTCTCCATTAACATAACTGCAGTGACACAGCGTTGACCTTTCTCGGCTCCTCGACTCAGAGAGGAGACTGCTCCTCTATGCAGCCTTTCGGCCTTTAACCCCAGCCTGAACTTCAGGGTAAGGTTAGCTAGTGGTGACAAAATGTTGCTCCTTTTACTGGAATGAGTCTGAAGCAACAAATACTTCTTACTTTCTCATGGCATTTCTCTGAAAAATATGAAACTTACTAAAGAAATACTGTAAAATACTAAGGTAAAAGCAGTCGTGATTACAAGCACAGTAGGAACATGTATCTCTCATTGTGGCTAATCTGATCTGATCTCATAAATTGCTATTGTTGTAAAGGTTTGTTATAAGGGTGTGATAATTCACACCTATACACGTTTCAGTCCAACTGTAATTTGGTCTTACAAAATAAAACTGACTTTACCATTTTTTTTTGTTTTGTTATAGCTGGCCGATTTATTTTACTGATGTTATATTAAGCTGAACGCCAATGCCAAGTAAACACGTAGACCTATATTCCTAAAAATCAATCACGTCACAAACCAAACAAAGTTCACAAAGAAAGCATACGGTAAAATGTATGAATCTACTTTAAAAACTGAATGCACATGTCTGTAGTAATGTATCAGTAACAGCAGTGATTAAGCATGCTGAGAGCACTGTTACAAGAACTATGGTAATAAATGTGCAGCGCTAGTGTTCAGGCCGTGGGGTGAGTGGAACGCATGGCTTCTCTAAGCCTGAATAATGTGTGGAAACGGCTGAGCATTTGTTGTGCTGTCGGCCTGCGATTTGATAGACACTATCCGCTTACACAGACGAGCCTCTCTGTCGCTGAAGACATTCACAACTGGTGCCAAGGCCCAATAAATCACCCAGTATCAAAGAGGCCATGTAACGCTTTCTGGATTTCAACATATGTGGAATCAGAACCTGTCTGTCAACGGGCTGAACCACTCAGGGGTGCGGGGGTGGAGCTCAGTGGACCATTCCCACTCTAATGTGGACCATATGTGGGCAGTGTGGACAGGCCAGCCGCACTGGGCACTACCTGCCCTCCTCAGAAGAGTTCTCTCACAAACAAGATGAAACCAATACTGACAAGCATGCTTAAGTAGTAAAGATGGTTCTCACAGCCGTCAATAATTTCAGCAATGCAGTAATTAAACCTGATATGCTGCAAAATGTGTAGAGAAGTACTGATAATATGATATTTGTAATTAATACGTATATTTATTATTCATAATGTACATACATTCGTATGATCTCAGTTGAACTATGTCACATTTTCATTTATTCAGATTTTTCAACCTTAGCGTTAGATGCCATCCTAAACAACCCCCTCACCTTTTACGGCGCCCCTTGTTAATAAACTGAAAAGTAACAAAAAATAATTTTATAATTATAATGATACAGAGCATCTTATGATAAAACAGCAGATTATTTATTTAAATATTTGGATTGAGACTAGGTAACTATACAACAATTTAACTAATAGTGTAACTATTCACATAAATCACTCTTTAAAACATAGATTGTTAATTTATGAAAGTAATTACAAATATAACCATGAAATTCTCAAGTAATGTTTAGGTTTAGTGTGCACCAGACAATACTTTTTGCTTGTAAAAAGTGAGATCAGAGGAACATGCTCCCATTTCCTTGCATTCCATCTATTGTATGGATTTTCCACCATCAACACGGAAGATTTGTTCCGAATGAAGTTTAACTTTCTGATTAAGTACTGACTAGTAATCAGGTACACAAATATATAACAATAAAACAAAAAAAGTTAATATTATTTAAACACAAATAAATGCTTCATATGTACCTTTTGCACTCAACTGTACAAGTAATCAAGATCCAACAGAAGGACTGTACTGCCAGTGCTGTGCAGTAGCCCTTAAATGTTCTTTTCTACAAAGTTAGACATGTCAAGCATAAAAACATACAAACTCCTGTTTGTTTATCGACGCGCAGTTTGATTTTATAGACACAAGTTGTTGAGACGCTCATTTGTATCCAGTGAAACGAACATTTAACCATGTCTGGCAATGTCCTGAAGGCCTATCCATCTTGACGTTTAAGACGACCCTCGCTGTCATCTGTGGTTTTAAGTTCCCTGAGCAACTGAACCTGGCATTTGGATCCATATATCTCTGCCCCTCTAACTCTCTCTCTCTCTCTCTCTCTCTCCCTCTCTCTCTCTCTCTCTCACTCTCTATCTCCTTCTTTCTCTCCCTCCCTCTTTTCTGGATGCCCTGCTGATTTGGGTTTAAAGTTTGTGCTCCATCAAGCTTTGAGCTTTGCCTCGTTTCCTCCCCACCGAGGCAGCAATCAAACTGCGAAGCCATAATAGAATAACTTTGTCTTCTAGAACGCAGCCGGACTGGATTCCATCTGTCTCAGATGGGGCAGGGCTTTTGCTGATGAGGGCCTTGAATGATTAATGTCTAGCTTACATTTTGTCTTCATTATCCCAATATTTTCCCCCCACTGCGTTCCATATTCAACACAGCTTCCATTCAGTTCAAAGTGCACTACAGAGACATTTCTAAATATAACACTGAAATGACCACTGACAGCATGTTGTTGTGCCATAAAGAAAATGAAGTGTTTCCTCTCAGGAACCTATTGAGAAATAATGGGTTACCATGAGATCTTTCATGATGACATTTTACACTTTCATATATGTTTCTTTGTATTTAATCTGCATTAAAAAAAATAATAATAATAACAACAACAACAACAACAACAATAATAATAATAATAATAATAATAATAATAATAATAGCCCATTATTATTATTATTATTATTATTATTATTATTATTATTATTATTATTATTATTATTATTATTATTGTTGTTGTTGTTGTTGTTGTTGTTGTTATTATGTCTAGGTGATCTTTTTTGCCTTTAACATTTATTATTTGCAATAAAACGAAAATGTTAAAAACAGAAATTATTAATTTACTTGAATCATTTCTGTTTTTCAAATAAATTAATCATTTCTAATCACAATGAACATAAGAATCAGAATCAGAATCGGAAAACTTTATTGATCCCGGAGGAAATTGCTTAAAATTATGATAAAACTATGGTAAAAACTATGGCAAAACATGTAAATATGACCTTAAGCTTAGTTTTTTCATTTTCTAAACAAAAGCAATGACACTACAAAACATTTTTTTTTCAAGTAGTAAAAAATTGGTACAATCAAAGTACTGAAATGTCTTAAATGGCCTTTGGATTGAATATTTTACTGCTGGGACCGAGCTGCCAGTACACTGTAAGGGCTGGAGCGTTTTTGTGGTGTGGTAAACCCACAGCTGACCCTCATCCAGTGATATATCGTTCTGGACTTCAGAATACTGTAAAACCCTGTGTGAATAACAGCCCTGGCCATAGCTGCAGAGGTAAGCTATACTGGAAAATTCTCTCAAACATTTACACGTGCTCTTATATATAATATATATCTGCTGCATGCTCTACTTACTCTTATGGTCTTGATTAATTTTGCTTCACCGTCCTGGCACTAATTTGATTTTATTTTGAACAAATGGTACAGTGTTCGCTGCTTTCTGTATTTAAAGTGTAGATAGTTTCACAATTGGATTCATATTTATTCTGCTTATAAGTCATTAAAGATGATTATGCATGCCTGTACAATGTAGAACAATCAAATGTTTTTTTTTTATTATTATTTATTTGTTAATTGTAAATGCGTTTTTTTTTTTTCTTAGCATTTTAAGACAACTTTTCTTACAATACAATGTAATACTTTTACAATTTATGTTCATTGCAAAAACCAAAGAAGGAAAATCAGTTACAACATGTTTGTATCAAGTGAAGAATTTTAGAAGAAAGTTACTCAAACTGTGAAACTGAAAAAAGGAAGAGGAATTGGTGTTGCTCTCGCAGCGTAAGACGCGGCCTTACTAAAAGCAGATTTGCTCAGGCAACTAGAGTTACAGGGTTATAGAGTGAAGGATCAGCTACTGCTGTGAGTGTGAATGGCAGCTGATCCATTAAAGAGCATTAACACACACTTCACTATTGCCTCTGAAGAGACAGTTTACACACCCCTTATTTATAATATAAGCACATCATACACTCCGTCTTTTGCCCCCTTTCTTTCTTTTTGTCTGTCTTTTGTCAAGAGAAGAGGCCAAGTAATGTAATCGCTAGTATTTCTTGTCTAAAAGAAATGAAAAAAATGATCTCCGTACCTTTCAACTCCAAATCCTCTGTGTAACTATTTTAAGTATACTGACACAAATGCAGCTCCATGACTGCTTCAGTACTATAAAAAAGAATGCTAAGGCACAGATAAGCGAGTGGAGTTCCACAGACGAATGTAAATGACCCTGGAATTTGCAGATCTCTGGATTTTCGAAGCAGGGATTAAAAGCTCGTGTTCCAGCTGACTGTGTGATAATCAATACTAAAGGAGCGACCCAAACATGATATTTGTGACATTCTAATAGAGTCATACCCGATTCTGCCAGAGCAAGCATAGTATGAGGTATGAGTTTACTATGGGATAACCTCTGTTAAAACATGCATTTACAAAACAGAATGAATGAATAAATAAAACAATACATTAAATAGATTCTTAAAAAAATGTATTTGCATAATTGCAAATAAGAATATAGCAGGCAGTATTATACAGAATTTACAACAGATCCTAATACATCTGATGCTTCAGCCCTGTGTGAAATTATAAAGCAGTCACTGGTCAGGCCTTGCCACAGTAGTTTGATTTGCACCACGGTCAGCCAGAGAGGCTGTGTTCAAGAATTTATTTTTCAAAGGTAGGAAAGTGTGCACATAAATATAGCAGGAAAACACAGGCGTACACTACAACACAGCCCATAATGCACACTGCTTTTAATTAAAATCCCTCCAGCTCCCTAATACGCCCATAAGTTAAAATGAACTTGTGTCTTTGGTGATGACATCAAAAACTATAAGCATTTCTAAACAATAGTATTAATGAATATAAATTTGTATTAAAATATTTCAATTATGGAAAGAAAAATATGTCAGTGTCCACTGTAACTGTTTCTTGTTTCCAGTAAGTGTTTCCATTGTCTATTCCCAGTGCCTACTGGGAAGTCACCACACTATGATGATTATTTCTCTTGTAAGCAACACTGGAAAAAAATGTGTATACAT
>JBBPCZ010000034.1:5252152-5280788 GCA_037974445.1 Brycinus macrolepidotus
TCTCACTCTCTCTCTTTTTGTCTCTCTCCCTCTCTCTCTCTGTGCTCTTATTCTATCTCTCTCTCTCTCTCTCTCTCTCTCTCTATCTATCTCTCTCTCTCTCTCTCCTTTCACTGCTTCTCCCAAAGGAGCTTTAGGAGCTTGAATCCGCCTAGCAGACTTCTTGTCCGCTCTACCTCCATGTCCATGTTGTATTATGAAGAGGTGTGAATCAACCACAGGTAATTTTTGATGATTTATGAGGGTCAAAACATTTGTAAAAGTGTAAAGAGCGTCCACATAATGTTAAGGTTTCATACATTCTTATAAACACAGGTAACGCTTCTTGATTTGGATGTAAAGTTCTAGGAAAAATCCACCTTATACTTTTGTGTTGTTCAGGGAAGCAAAATTGGTTCTTCTCTGGCAGGGTGCTTCTCCATCCCAGTGCTAGTCCTGGTGAGCCCATGCTGTGGGCTTCCCTACTCTAGACATCTGACCCATAAATAGGTTGTTTGTTATATAATGAGTTAAATTAGATGTGCCACATGAGACAAAGCCCAACATGTGTGTAATGTTACCAGGCCTGGGACTGGGAAGTCCTTTTCTGTGGCATCACTTCTTAGAGCTGTTTTGGCACCTTTACTTTTAGGTGTTTAGGCAAATGTAGAAAATTGACAAAGCCCCCCAGGAACTAAGAGCCCCTTAAAATACACATTTATTTCAATATTTTAATTGATTAAATGACATAACCCATCTTGACATAAATAACATAGCAAAAAATGAAATTGTGATTATGCTTAATTTCAGCACCATCAACAGGGTCGAGAAGGCCCAGTTACTGTCCAGTGCCCCAAAATCATTAAGTCCATCCCTGCAATTAACGCTGGCCATGATGTTACATGTGTCAAGTAAGGACTTTACCATAATAGGTCATTTAGTGTATGTACCCACTTTAAGAAGCTTAGTTGTTCATTACAGTGTTACAAAGTGCAGCCCACTGGTGTGAAGTAAGGCCTAATCTTATTAATTCATGGCAGATCATCCATACTGAGCAGATTATTTTCACACTCAGGACCAGACTTGATGTGTATGATGATCACAGATGCCGCATGACTATCAGATATGCCTGAGAAGCAAAATTCAGAGTTGGAAGCAGGAACGGAAACTGAAGAACTGGCAAAGTTTTTTTTTTGTTTTATTTTTATTTAACCTTTATTTAACCAGGAAGGTCCCATTGAGTTACAATAACTCTTCTTCCAGGGAGCCCTAGCCAAGAGTGGCAGCTAGTTACAAGTACACTAAAGACAATAGACATACTACCAAGTACACTAAAGACAATGAAACATATAGCTACAAAACACAAGTCTCTCAAAAATACTAAGACAATGGACATACAACCACATACAATGCTGAATGTATGCATGAACGTAGCACATCTCCACATACCCCTACTATTTTCCCACTTGTAAACGTGCATCAGAAGAGTTTCTGATTCACATAATGTTTCTATTGTAGTCATATAATACTTTCGTTTTTGAAGATCCTGCAGACTCAGGAGCTGAAACTCTTCATGACATCGATTTTTGTCATTAGAGGAGCCGTTTAGCACTGCTGGACGAATGAGATAAAACTGCATGTCTTTGTTCCATTCAAGTATCAGCTGAGGTCTTGTAATCTGTTACTATTTCCATCTCTCCTTCCAAGTTATTTTTTTCTTTTTTTTCCTCTTTAGCTCTAAGGCACATCATAAGGGTCTGTTATGTCAATTAGCCAGCACTGCCCCTACATTTGGCTGTGCTTCAAGGTTGCACGGGAGGAATTTCGCTGCTCAGGCAAAGGTTGGTGTTTAGTGCAGTGGAGTAATTCATGTCACCAAGCGTTTCTGACAACTGCCACAGACCACATGCAATTCGGAGCACTTTAAACCCACTAAGCACTTCAGTTTATCCTGGAATGAACTGTATGTCAGGAGGAGGACGGGTCCAGTTTTATTGTAAGTGTCAGTCACACCACAATTACATAATCCTGATTGTGCATTTGATGGTGTAGTTTAGCTGTTAAGTTGAAATTTAGACAACTAGCTAATGCTACTAAGACTACAATGTAATTTGGCTTAAGAAGCTTTCTGACCACAAGAAATTCTGAACGCATTACATATGAAGGCAGTTAAATGCCCTCTGAAAAACGAAGATGTCATCTGTTTTGATAGATAGCCATTTCCCAAGCTCTTTAAGTTCTGATGTTGCCTTGCAGTGATGGTCTTGTGCAACCACATGCTATGAGGCTATAGCAAACAGGAAGGCCCTGCTGTTTTATGAGCATAGACCTGACCAAGACATAAACACACATGCACAAGGTCAGTCAGTTATAAAAAAGCATATTGAAGTGAGAGGACATTGCAGGGGGCTTTGGCTCATCTGCCCAGATGCAGCGGTGAAAGGCCTTTGATTGTGCATGTGTAGAAATCTCCAAAAACTGACTATTACCTGATATGTCCAAAACAGCTCACTGCAATGAAAAGGAAGATTGTAACAAAACAAACAAACAAACAAAAAAAAAAGTGGATGGCGTGCTTTTCACTGGCACTGAGTGAATATGAGGAATCCTGAGCTGCTGGCTGAAGCTTCTGCACTCAGTCTCCAGGGAAAGGAAAAGCCAGCCTGAGCTATTAAACCGAAGCAGTTTGGCAGGTCCGTACCCCAAGTGACAGTGCATTTGTGGCATTATAAATGATCCCCAGCAGTGGCAGCTGTAGTGAAGGATCGGCCTGACACAGTGCCTGAGGCCGTTTGCCTCCGTTACTCTCCAGTGCAATTCGCCAATGTCTCATTTCATGTTTCATAATTCAAATCCATGTCACGGACAAACCCCAACAAACTGGAGCAGGCTTACCCTATTATCATTAAGTCAAATCACACCACAAACCATATTAACCTTTCAGGTATGGTGTCCACATATCTAGATAGTTGTCTGGTGGCTTGAATAATTTAATAAATACAGCCTTAACAGAATGACGAAACACACTGGCACAAAATAGTAGGAGATGAAGGAAAAGCGAAGGAAGAAACACTTTTGCTAGATTTGTTAACATTTACACAATAAGGATCAGCCAGGACTAGATTTTTTTAAAACTTGATTTTACCCTTTTTTTCCAGTTGTTGGTTGTGCCCATTATCTAGGACCTCTCCAGTCACAGGTTGCAACCAAAACTGGGAAGGTGAAGGCTAATGCGTGCTTTCTCTAAGTCACATGAAGCACCACCACATCTTTTCCTACTTGGAGAGTTCAACACGCTTGGAGGAGAACACTAACTGCCAGTTCTGTTATGTCAGCTTGCTTGGGATCACTTTTTTTTTTTTAATTCTTTGCTGAAATGATAATCTATGTCACCTATAAAATAGGTCACCCTATGAAAAAAGTATTTAAAAATCTGACATAAATGTATAGTGTGTTATTCCATCAGATTTGTTTCATTTCATTCTTTTTTCAATTTTGATTCTTTGCACATTCCATATAAAAAGTGGTAAATAATTACGTAAACATATAAATAAGCATTCTATTATTTATTCCAAAATTACACAAATGACAAAGCATCTCATGTTGGTAATATATTCTGTATCATTCATTTAAGTGTTTTCTGTTTCCACTCCCCTCTATATTTCCCAATGGCATTCCCAGAGGCCTGCTTATTACAAGGTAACACACTCCATTCAGCAATTGTGTTCAGAAAAAATATGACTGAAGGCGGTCTGTTTTGAGACTGGTGCAGTTCATTACATTCCTGAAGTGGCAACATATCTCAGCTTATTCTGATCTCCAAAACCCAGGGCCTTAACCTCACAGCCTGACCTGTGTGTGTCCTTCCAGATCAACAGTCAGTTACAGCACTTTGAGCTCTCCTTCCTGCTCTCTCTATCTGCCTCACTCTCCCCCATTCCTCTTTACTTGAAGAAGAAGAAAGGGAGGTTGCGGCTGGGCCGCGGTGCCACTGCCTGGCTAATTAGAACCAGGGTCCGTTAAAATGGGAACTTTAGTAAAACATGCCGTAAAATCCTGAAGGGTAACCATAAACTAACCGATTTCTTTCATTCTTTTGGAGGGGACTCGGAGTGAAACCTGGGTGTAAACTTTTACGAGCACCCCTGGGGTCACCCGTAAACCCGTTAATAGAGATGAGATATGAGGGGGTCTCCACGGCCTCCCATTTCGTTCTTCTTTTCTCCACTTTCTTTTTTTTTTGGGTGGTTGTTGTTAGTTTTTTGCATTCTTAGAAAGGGTCAAGTGCTCTGGTTTCAGGCATGCATGGACCTCTCAGGGTTTCTGGAATGACACCAAAACCAACCAACAAATAAAGCCAATATGCATGCTTCTGAATTGTGTGAGACTGATGCATGCCCACTTGTGGTATGAAACGGCGGTCCTGTGAGTGGAAGAGCCCAATGCCAGGTCCTGGCTCTCAGAGGTGAGGTTCACACTGTTTTAATGGCAGCCATGGGGCAACGTGACTTTATGTCCCCAGAAACATTCCATGCTGGGCCCATCAGGCATTAACAAGCTCATGTTTTACTGAAGTATTTAAGCCTTCATATTACATTAACCAAATTTGTGGTCAATTCTAGATCAGAAAGGGCTCATTTCTTTGGAACCCATTATTTTATATTTTTAAAAAGTATCTATTTTGTATATTAACTATTTCTGGCCAATGTAAAATGAGGTATGGTGATGTATGGTTCTAAGAAAAACATTTAATGAGTAAAGAAACTTTACATTTCTTTTAACTTTTTACAAGGTTCTTTACACTCAAATACCTCATTTACAGAATGATTTTTTCCAAAGAACAATCCTTTCGTTCTTTAAGGAACCAAAATAGTTCTTGTCCAGCATTGCTCCAAAAAAAAAAACCTCTTTGGGTTTTGTTTTTGAAAGGTGCATAAGAATTGTTAGCTTTGTGGAAGTTTGATGACAGACGTTAGTCTGCATATGTATGCATTTACATTTTTAATATATTTTTTCAAAGCCAGTAATGTTGCCATTTCCAGGAACTGTATGGAATTCATCATGTTATTAACAAACATTGTCTGAAGACAAACAGTCTGCATATGTAATAAATGTAACCTTTTTTGACGGGAAAAGAGGCCTCTAATCAGAGGCATCATATTATACAAAAATCCACATTAAGTAGGTGATCCAAGTGGCTTTGTAACTCTAACCCTTTTTTAAAAATGTATGCGGAACAAAACATTTGATATACTTTCATTCCACAGACTTACTAGAGAGCAGAAAGCTGAAGTGTTCTTTAAGCCATTGTGATAAAGTGCAGCTCTTTGTTTTTATTCCTAATCATGAATTTGACTTGTGACACACTAAAATTCATGACTTAAATTTGGCAGTAACTATAAAGCCCCCCCAACACATACACACACATACGCACACACACAGACACATACACACACACACACACACACACAGACACACACACCTTTAGGCCTGAAGGGGAATTAAAACTCTGATCTGACTCACTGCTAATCTATTAGCACAGGAATGATGAGGGTGCTGAAAAAACTGACAAAACAATTTGTTAATTTTACAAATGATAATTATTTTTTTGGCCCCCCAGGCAAAAGAAAACATGCAGCACACCGAAACGACACGTCGCTAGGTTTACTCAACTCTGTTAGTGCGGTCGAGAGGGCAGTGGGCTACATATTTCAGTGCGACTCCAGCTATCTCAGGTTTCCTTGAATCCTGAGCCTTGCTAGCCCTCAGACCACCTCCGATTAATCTTCCCCATCATTGCACCCTTATAATTCGCCATTACAAAAGTCATTAAAGCCGGGGTCTGATTCAGAGCCCATGGGAATTCCGCGGCTGAGAGGTTGCGGAGCTCCTTGAGGCCCCCAGTTGGCCCTTTGCACCTCGGACGAGCCTCCAGTGGAGCAGACAGGTCCTTAAAGCAGGGTGAAGAGATCAGCCAAAAGAAAACAAGGATGATGAATGGGAGAAAACGAGGGCCATTTTGGCTTCTTTCATCTGCTCTGATTCTGGTCTTCGGTGAGCCATTAACCCAAAGGACAACTGTCCACCGGCTCAGTGAGGAATGAGCTCCCTATGCGCATTTCAGGCAAATGTTTATGCCTTGGAAAGGAAAGTGGAACAGAGGTACATTCGAGAGGTGGAAGAACTAGGAAGGGGAAAGAAAAGGCTGGGCTTGACTGCTTAGGGCTGGGGGTATACACTTATTTCTTTAGTAATAGTCCTACTACTATAGGCTAATGACATATCCCAGCAAACCAAGGAGGTTTTATTCCAGCCTTTGGGGACTCTCAACTCGTCAAAATTTTGGTTGTGTTCTATCTTCTAACATTTCTGAACCAGGTAATCAGGATTCTGCATTGCCCTTTATTACTTAGCTCAGGTGGGCTTGGAGCTAGAACCGAATAAAAATGTGGACCGTCTGGAAATCCCCAAAGACTGCACTGAAAATCCTGACCTAACCTCTTTAGATGCAAATGTACATCTTCAGAACAGATGGGCCTTCAATGTTATGTTTCTGTAAAATAATTTATTGATTACTTTCAAGTGCAAGTGAAGTAAAAGTCAGTGCACAGGGCACCCCCACTCTTAAAAACAAAAAAAGCCAAAAATAGTTATTGAAGCAAAACTTTTTCAAGTTTAAAGAACCTCCATTTAATGTAAAGATTCTCTGCAAATTATTACAAACTAAAAATGTGTATGTTGAACATACGCAGCAAATAAAATACCCACTAGCTGGTTTCATTTTTATAAGTATGCTATGAGCATCAATCATGACTTTCCAATTGGTTCAATATAACGCAGGCTTTTTCTTACCGTCCAATCCACGGTGCACGGGAAACCCACAGGTCAGCAGTTGCACTTTTTCACCTCCAAAGACCTGCTGACAGAAATGTAAAAAAAAAAGCAGCAAGACACATGGGGATGTAAATATGACTGTGTTCCATGGGAAGGGCTCAGGCGTGGGTACGGTTCGCAGCAAGTCCAGCCGCCAGCACCTGCGCAGGCTGAAACGGAATC
This sequence comes from Brycinus macrolepidotus, assembly GCA_037974445.1. Classification (NCBI taxonomy): domain Eukaryota; kingdom Metazoa; phylum Chordata; class Actinopteri; order Characiformes; family Alestidae; genus Brycinus; species Brycinus macrolepidotus. Next base: position 5,259,188 of record JBBPCZ010000034.1, read on the forward strand.
TGGGCTGAACTCTGGCTCTCTGAGACTGCGGCCTGCCAGGAGTCTGCGAGAGCGGTTCAGGGTCAGAGAAGGAGGAGAGAGGGAGAGGACAGTTTCACACAGTAATGTGTTTCAAAGCTGTTCCCTCTGCAGGGGTAAAAGCCACTCTATCACTTTCTATCATTTTATCACTGAGGGAGATTAGAACCTCTTTCTAACCTCGCAAAGCACAGTTCATATACGTGAACGATTCTGTCCATGCAGTGCACTGTAAGATATTATCAAGATGTGAAGAAAAAAATCAGAAAAGTGTTTTTTTTAGAAATGTGGTCATTCAGTTGAAAGTGTTTGTGTCAGAAACAAAACTCCACTGTTTTTTGTTTTTTTTTTGGACATCATTTGAAATATTGCTCTTGATATTGCGTGTATACTCCAAGATGAAATTTGCTCATTTCATAGAACCACCATCTTGAAATCCTAAGTGAGGTTCAGGCTTTGCTCCAGTTTAAGTAAGTATACTAGATCTTAACATGAGTGCCTTATATGAGTACATTGCCAAAGACATGTTATTAGGAACATGAGCAGCCAGGAGAACCAGACTGCTAACTGCTAACTAGACTAAAAAGTCATTCTAGCTCATATCAGTTAGCTCAAGAAATAGTTTAATTATACTTGTTGGAATTACTAACATGTTGTCATATGGTCCACTGTGGAAAACTGTCTTCATGATCGCACCAGCACCCGGGCATAAACATGTTACGTACCTTAGCTTATTAGCTTAACTGGGGCATATGAAATCTACTGATTTCTCTTTAGTTATTTTTGAATAATTAAAAATCCTGAGAGGAACCCCTTCTCAACATCTGAGCACATCCCTAATATTTATAGCATTATACTGAAATAAAAAAATACATAAAGTGACTCAGTCTTCCATCTGTACTGTCTGATTCCAGAATTTGTCCATCTCTGACTCACTTTGGATGCCTGTAAAATAAACATACAGAAGGGTTAAATGCGTTTTTTTTCCCTTATACGGGCAGGACACAGGAGAGTGAGCAAAGCCTGCTGGGAGAGAGGAAAAATCATTCATTAACCTTTAACCTGGAGAGGGCATTGAGGCGTTCAACCTCTACATGTCACACAGCTTTCCTGCTGAGGGTCTTTGAATTCACACTTTACGTATTAAATTGTAGTTTATTAAACCGCCTTTTTTTTTTTTTTTTTTACTTTATCCATTGGTCTGCCTGTCTATCTGTATATATTAATTTAATTAGTTGATTTTTGTCTGTTTCTATGGGTGTGTGTGTGTGTGTGTGTGTGTGATTGGACTTATAATATATCCTCTTTTTTTCTCATGACTGCACCATTGTATAGATGATCGATCGTGCTTTTAATGCCCCATAAAATCACACTTGCTCTGCGCACTCCCAAATTTCCTGCTGCCTTTTGAGTCTGAGCTAGCAGACTGATGAAAAATGTTTCTGGAGCTTGGTCCTCAGTCAAAACTAACATTTGCTTGCATGGCCATTGATTTAGTTGTCATTTCTGGGTTAAGACCAGATACAACTATAAACTTGCCCTCACACGGTAGCAATAAACACAATAAGCGCGAGGCCAAAATTTCACCCGCTGACATTATGAAGTGCTCCGGTTATGTGAGAGGCAGCCGTAGTGTAAAAACAAACCAAATGTCATCGCTGGAGCAGGAGCCGTGTGTTTCCACCAGCGGAGGAGCGAGCTGCTAATGAAACCCTGCCCCAACTGTTAGCACTGACTCGACCTTTCAGTCTCCACACTCCTGCTGACATTTTCTCCAAATGGAAAGAGTGAGTGTGAGAAAGAGCGCTAAAGGAGAAATCAGAGGGGTTTTTTTTCACCTCGCTTCCCCGCCTTTTATCGATTTGAACCGTGACGATCTTCACAGAAGGGTCGATGTTCCATATTTGTTAACACTAACCTGCTACTGGACGGCCAGAGAACAAGATGGAGTTTGGGATTGCTACCCTCAGGCTTGCAGTCATAAACATGGTCAAATGTAGCTAATACTGAGGAGATGCTTTGCTGCTGAGATTTCGCAAGACGTCTTGCTCTGGAAGCAGCCAGCTCCTGCTGAGACATCTGTGCTCTAACTTTAAGCCTATCACAGATAATGCTAGCTTGGCCAGGGAACTAGCTGCTGTTACCATTGTTAGAGCTCTTTGATAGGCTGCGCAGGCCAACGTGGATTTTCCCCTGTGCACTCAGCGATCAGAGTATATTGCATTACTGTGATAGGAATACCAAGAGAGTGGCAGTTGATTTGAAAGGCTGAATGGTTTAGATAAAAGAGCTGGTTAATTATTCAGGAGACTGATATTACAAAAGAAAATGTACTCGCCTCGTTATTAAAAGCTCTGGTAATTACTTCAGAGCACATCAGTGTTCCAATAACAGCTGTAATGCTGTTAGCGGCGCCTCCATGTGTGCAATGAACAATGCCTATGTGAGAGAGAGAGAGAGAGAGAGAGAGAGAGAGAGAGAGAGACTACGCCTTCATATTCTAGCTGGTTCTTTAATAATGTGAATGTTACATATTTATATGCAGTTGGGACACTGTCACATAGATTATGTTTTATTGTAGAAGTTTTGCAGTTAAAATACTATCCAGTTTGAAAAGCAATTGTAAAAAGCCCTGAATGTGTAACAAGGCCATTGATATAGACTTCTATAATTTTTTAAATAATATCCACATATTTTAGTATATTTTTAAATCACATTAAGTGGTAAATTAATATCCTTGCAGACTGCAAAGGAATAAGTGAATAATCTACAGGTGACAAATATGTATTTTAAGTACATTAGCCGTTCGCTGGGTGTACGGCTAATCAGAAAGCCCAGCTGCCTTTAAGTATGTGTGAATCGGTTTTGTCAACATTGTATCCGAGTGTGAGAGTGTGCATGTGTGTCGGCCTGCATATATGCATAAATGTCTCCTCTCTGCTCTCTCTGTCCTTCTGCACTCTCTACATCACTGTGAGAAAAGGAAGGAGTCGCTACCAGATGGTTAAACAAACACATCACCCAACTGCCCATAACTCAACTCCACTTAGCGAGTGCTGTCAGTGGATCTGTGAGCAGCTCAGGGGCCTCTCCTCTCCCGTCATACATACACATAGAAAGCCGCAGGGCAACAAAAACAGGACCTGAGGAGAGGAGAGGAAGCCGAGCCTCTGTGAGTTTAATTTTAATCAGCGAGCACATTCATCTATGTTACAAACTCTCTGTCCCAGGTGCGCTAAATAATGAGGAAGAAGGGGAGGAAGACACCTGGGAGTGTGACAGTCAGATAGAGAGAGGGAGGACTAGTGTGTGTATGTAGTGTGTGTGTGTGTGTGTGTGTGTGTTAGAGATGCAGAACTGGGTTTGTAGGGAGCGTGTGCGGGGGAGCTGTCAAGACCCCTAGGGGCAGGGGTTAAGAGTTTGCAGGTCGTGGGGTCACTCCATTTTCCTTTCCCTCAGCCTCATCCCTCTCTAAAAGCCATCACTGGCGTACTTATGAGAGTAATTTATTACAGCACGCACTGCCCGCTGCGGCCAGAGTACTGAGAAAGGTTCAAGTTGGACACACACACACATGTATACAAACTGCACCCACACTGGTGTGTACATTCGCTCTACATGAATGTTACATTACATTACAGTCATTTGGCAGGCCCTTTTATCCAAAGCGACTTACAAGATCTAACTCTTTAGATCTATATACATTCATGTTAATATTAATGATAATTTCCACACATTGCAAAGCCAAGAATTTTCAAATTGATCCTAAAGATCTGCATGTGAAAATGTTATGATAAATAAGCCTTGAAAACGACAGTGATGAGCCGTGACTGTTAGAGCTAGGTGTTTAGCATGGAACAATATTAAAACATGGTCAAAAAGTAAGGAAAAAACCTCTTTGGCACTAAAGTAGTATGTCAGCACTAGGCTAACAGCCTTGTGCATTAACATTTCTTGGCTGGTATAGATTAAACATGGTCACCCGAAGCTTGTAAAAGACATTCCTTGTTGGTACTTACAACAAACATATTAACTTATTTTATCTTGCATGTAGCATTTTTAGAGTGACTCCTTCAGTAAAGAATCCTGGCATAGAGCTGCATCTGTTTATCATCTGACAGATACCCATTGCTTAGGCTGCCACTTGTATTCATAGTCAGTGACATATCGAGGACTTTTAGATTCCACTGTCACTTCCTAATGATTTTGGTAGACAATTTGCCACCTTAGGCCTTCATTCCAGTGCCCAAAGGCCTAATCAATAAAAAACACCTGGTTTAAATATATCTGAGGAGGATAAAAAAAGATATAGAGATATCTTATAAAGATATATAGAGGAAAAATAAATCAGATTGGACAATTTTCGGTTGGGTGTTAACCCAGATGTTTAATAAAAGTAGTAGTGCAATACTTGCCAAGTTTAAGTACAAACATGATTCTGTTGAATGAAACTGAACTAAAAATTACAGACATGTAGTTTTCTAGTTTCCAGAAACAATTCAAGTCCTTCTCTGAAGGCCTAAAAGGCCCTGAGGGTTCTGCTTGCCAAAATTACTTTAAAACGTACATCAAAGGGTAGAAATGTTTTTCCCTTCACATGAAATTTTGGAAAAATAATGATGTATTCTCATAATGACAACGCTGTATACTGACTGCAACAAACTAAAACCGAATAAATAAACTAGCGGGATGCTTTTTAGGCAATGGCTTCAGTTTGTATCTTAAATGACTTTATCATTTAGCTGTAATGCGTTTCTGTCCAATCACCAGCTCTGTGCTTGGGTGCATCTGAAATTTGCCTTTTGCCCTCTGGTTACTTGATAAATTATCCTCCACTGGGCTGTTGAATGATCTCCTTAATGGAGTCTACATTGCTGAACAGCTAACAGATGCTTCAGTGAGCAGGCATGCTGAGCCAAAAAGGCGCAAGTCTCCCAAGTGACCAGGGGTCATGATTGCCGTGATATTGCTGTGGAATGTTAAATATGGATTCCTACAACCGCTCATGCACTTCCTCTGTTAACAACAGGACAGACTTGGTTGAAAAAGAAGAACGATAACCATTATCATATGCCTCATTCGGCCTGGTGGAGGCAAATGGCCATGACATGCTAACGTGGGGAGTGGAGATGATGGTGAGAATTACATTGGCCTCCTGGTATGTGTGAAAGATGGCCTTCGGACATCTGAAGTTCAAACTCAGACCAGCACTGTCACTCCGGCACCCCGGCCAAATGTGATTGGCAGAGGAGGCGCTCGGGAGGAGGGTGCAGATAAAACAGATGTGTTTTTCCTCCGAGAGAAACAATAGAGAAACCTACACCAGCTAGCCTGCATTCACTTCCGAAATGCTTTAAATGTTAGCAATTATGCGAGATAAATTATGTGCTGGATGACTTGATATTAGAGCATGGTGGAGAAGTTCCAGCTGTTCAGTGTTTTGGGAAAGATGATCAGCTGTTCTGTATATGGAGGTGTACTTTTTAAAATAAAGGTGCCAAAAGGGTTCTTGGGAGTTAAGAACAGCCTCAGGTTCACAAAGAATGTTTTAATTGATGGTTCATCAAAGGAATACACCAGAGATTAGTAACTTATTCCTGTAGTTCGTCAGAGAACTGAAAACTCATGTTTTAAAATACTCTTGTAATAGAGGCCTAAGTAGTATGTTTTCAGTCGGTTGATTTTCATTTGTTTTATTATATAAAAAGAAAGGCATCTAAATTGTTGTCCGTGATGAGTGACAATACGTTACAGATGCAACAGGAAGATATTGTGGAGTATTCCTGTGTAGACCCTTTGAAATGTTCTTCAGAGAAGTAAATGTGGAGTGTGACACCAAAGAACCCTTTCATTTTAAAAGCTGAATGTGAAGTGCTTTCATCCAACAGTAGCTATGCAAGTAATCAGTTTCCAGAATGCTCCCAGAGATGTGACTGGATAAAAATTGTAACCCATGTGTGCATGTATATGTGCATTTGTGCATGTTTGTGTGCACTGTGTGAACTCAGATCATCTGAAATAGCTCCACCCTGCCAGTTATCTGTCAGGTCCTGACTGCGTCTCACGTACAATCAGCAAACGATACGAGTTCTGGAGAGAAAAAAAATGGAAAGTTCCAGAAGAAAGAGGCCGCAGCAGGCTGTCCTGACCCCAGCTCGGAGTACTAGCTGTCCTGAGCACTATGATAAAGCAGGGGCTCTCACGGAGGAGGATGGATTTTAAAGAGGCGGAATTCATCTCCCAGTGCTAACGTTACAGCCTCGTCTTTACACAGACATCACTGCCAAGGGTTCACTGATGATGTCATCCAGCAGCGTCGACTGAGATTGATTCGTTCTGGCTGCAGCACTAAACAGAGGAGAGGCTATTTTTATTAATTTATTCATTATTATTTTGTTTTGTTTTGTTTTGTTTTATGGTGGCGGGGGGCGGGGTGGGGGGGTGGCATACATTTATATTTTATATACTGTCTGATATTTTAGCAGTTCATGTGTTAGTATAGACCTCTTAGGAGCTCCAGGTCTGTCTCTGTGAGAAAACTGAATCAACAGATAGTGGTAAACAAGTGCTCCAAACCTGATACGTTTCGCCGTACAGGCAATTTTCTTTCGAAAGTCTCTGGATCATCTGCATTTCTTGCAGGAAAACAAATGTTGGTACAGTGCTCTCCAGAATGAATGGCAACTTTACAACAGATGATTGAAAAAGCTTAGAAAAATCATGTTATCAGGTATTATGTTAATAATATATTTATAATTGAAAAAAATCTTACCTTTACTTGAGATAATTTCAGAACTACAGAGTTTGGTAGCATCTTGACATCACCATGTCTTCAAAACCATCATAACACACCATCTCCATGCCAAGAAACTGTTTGGAAGGTATGCTAGAAGAAGCCATTCCTATATTTTTTTTGTCACAAGCAAAAGCATATTTTTCACCAGACCCCACTGGAACTTTTGAGCTCATTAACTCCAAACGTTCGAGGTGGGTTACAGAGAAAAGCACCTAATACCATGTGTTAAATATGGTGGAGGTTCTGTGACGGTATTGGGCTGTGTCTCTGTTAAAGGCTCTGGTAGTATTGTCTGCACACATGGCATTATGGATTTCAGGAATTACTAGGATTTTAGATTAAAATCTGACTGGCTCTGACAAAAAGCTAAAACTTGGTCATATTCTGCATTTTCCAGCAGAATAACAAGCCAAAGCACACACCAAAATCCTCTCACAGATGCTTAAACACAAATGGTTAAACGTGTACAAAATCAAGCTATTGCCATGGCCCTCCCAGTCTCTCCCAGTCTCAAACAAAAATGTCCTCACTTTCAAAGGGTAGTCAGTTATTTGAACTTAAAATTCAATTTGTTTGAAACTTTAATACTTTTAAGAGCTTTGTGTTTATCTTGATTACATATTACTTGATTATCTGTTCATGTATTCCTGGTCTTAGCAATGCATTTACTGCTCATAATTATATCTTCATCTCTTTCAGTGAAATAAGGTTAAATGAGGTCACATTTTGTTAGAGAAAGTGTTGTGTTGCGCCTCCAGGCTGTTGTGGTTCAGGAGTTAAGATCGCTGACAGCTGGTAGTTGTTCATCATTGAAGAACATGATCACCACACTCCTTATTGTTTGTGTGTGTGTGTGTGTGTGCATGTGTGGCCTTGTATTTATCAGTTTATTCCTTACAATGATAGGATAATTAATCTGTAGAAGTGGAGACCTGTCTGGTCCTCATGCTGTTTAAAAAAAAAAAAACAACTTAAAAAAATAAGTAAATAAGCATAAAGATTACTTAGTTCCTGAGGTAAAGGTTCAGATTAGGGTTAGTTTAGTTTGCAGGCATAGTATTACTCTGCTACAGTATTACACAAGTCAATGGAATGTCTTCACAAATGTGGCAATACCAAACGTGTGTGTGTGTGTGCGCGTGTGTTAATCTGTGTGCATACATGTGAGAGACGGAGCAATAACACCATTCTGAATGTGTTTCCAAGCGTAGATGCCCTATCATGCATAACAGTGTTGAAATGTTTCCGTGATCAATAGAGTTTATTGAATAAATGTCTCCCTCATCAGTGCAAATACTTACAAAAATTGAGGCAAAAAGCAGTTAAAGTAGAGAACTTATCAAATCATCAATATTCTGTCAGGCTGCTACAAAATTAATGTGAGTTCCAATACAGCAGTCAACAGCCTTATTGAATGGGCCTGGAGATTGCTGTAAATAATACAAAATATTTGGGGGCTTCTCACTTCTCCCTAGACTGTATTTTACAGAATTTTGGTGAATAAGACACTGAATCTGATTATAATCACAGACACCATAAAACAGGTGAATGTTGAAGAATATGAATAATGTTTGTATGATTAATGATGTACATATATGAAAGCAGTTATTTGTTTTTTTGTTTGCTTGTTTGTTTTGTTTTGTTTTGTTTTTCCTGAGGCCTGTAAATAATATTTGCTTGGGTTTATGTGCTAAAAACGGGCATATCTTTATTTTTACAGGGCCTTTTTTAGTTATTTGGTCTGGTTTATGTAAATTACCTCTGATCTGATTGGCAGTCCCACACTGCACCTCACTCAAAAAGCCGTCCAGGCTGAAACATGCTCTATAAACTCAGTGTGAAAGGCTGAGGCTAAACTACTGTAGGCCAAAAAGGAGTGTTTTTGCAGTTAAGTCTCCATATATGGACTGTAGGCACTCGAAAAATAGAATTACGTTATGGAACTTGAAAGCTGTTTGCATATATATCTCCACACATAACATTTTAATGTTTAGCCCTTTAAGACTAATTCAGTAACTACCGTTAAACTAATATATATATTTTGTAGTTATGAGTTACATAACTACATAATTTATATATATAAATATATATATACATATATATGTGTGTGTGTGTGTGTGTGTGTGTGTGTGTTTATGCATTTTAAGCAAGCAAATTCAGTGCATTACTTTTTCATTGTGTTGCACAGACACACAGACACTCAGGTATTCTTGAGGGCCAGATATTAGGCCTGTCAGACTGAGGTGGTGCAGAAAATGGTCAGAGGGAGTGCTTGCGTTGTGTGAGATGGAGTAGCAGAGAGTGCGCTGCTTGGGGAATTGAGACTCATTGATCTGTCCTCTCAGAGTGTCCCCAAGCCTGTAAAAATCATTAACCTCTCTGACATGAACACGCTAACGCTGGAGCCCAGTATCTCTGTGAGGTTAATTAAAACTAAACGCAGGGAAGGGGTTCGAGACGGGGCCACTCTCATGAGACCGCATCCAAATGACAACAGAAAGAGAGAACACAGTAGTGTTCTGTGCGAAAGGCTACACTCATTGGACACGCATGCGCGCGCACACACACTCATTCATTGTGCTTAAACACAATGGGGCACCAACACAGTCATATGCAAACAGATATGGTGAGATATGACTCTTTATTGTGCCTCTTTGTTTCTCTGTAGGACCTGTTTTAATATTATTAAAGGATAATCCCACCAAATGTTCAAAAATTCTGCATAATCAAGTGGTTAAAGTCACTCGTCAAGGTTTGAGGTGAAAATGCTCTTTTCTAGAGAACCCTGCTGGGTTGTTACTGAATTGTTCACAGTGGTGGTGATTGGAGCCAGTCACCTGAAGAGTTTTATTTCTTTTAAAGTTCCCTCACAGACAGTTATAGTATGAAATAATTAGTCATTCGCTGCCTGATGCCTGAAACATAGTTTTACCGTAAGTTTGAGTCCAAGTCCATCCACAGTACATGAAAGGTACATGCAGGGTGTCATAAGACAAAATACTTCTCAAAGAAAATCTGCTTTTTAGATTTTCTACTGTATTACAGTAATTTTACATATAAACATTACATATAAAAACTTAGAAGATGAATAGATTCACTGGTCTTTTTGGATAGTACAAAAAATGAATATAACCATTGTAGATGTCTTGACATCTGATTCTTAACTACTGCTGGAAATAAATCTGAGCTGGTACATTTCTCCACAATGCACAATTTTACATCAAACCACTCTGAATGACTTTATCTCAGTTTTTTAAAACACGTGAAAATTTTGACGCCTTTCTTTGGAGGGATGTCAAGCAGTTTGCTCAATCTATGTGTTCTGTTTTCATTACAAGGAAAAAAATGCCTTGTCCACATTTCATAAATATAATAGGGAAGATTTTAAGGCAGCTTAGACAGTTTTGATTTTATTTTCTTGTAGCTCTGAGAATTCATTTGCCTGATCACACTCCCAATTTGTATGTGGAGAAAGACTACTTGCATTATGGAGAAGTAATATTTACATTCGTTGAAGTCAGGGATTTCATGTTGTGCATCATATTCTTCAGTAATTGATCGTAATAAGAGACCCCAGCTTTTGTGGATTTGATTTAGGAGGTATCGTTATGGTGAAGCGTCGACAGTGCAGCCGCTTTTCCTCACAAAATCAAAACAATTCAATTTTCACTGACCCATCCATTCTGTTCACACTACTCAAAAGCAGGATTATTATACATTTTTAATGGAGGTATTATTGAAAACAGTAATAATGTCTTGAAATAAAGACATTTTAATATCCCGGGCTTTAATAACTAGTCCCACAATTGCACATTCTGCAGTGCTAGCCTAGATACAATTACCCAAACACTTCACAGTCACTTGCTATGAGTTCATTTCTGTTTTCAGTGGGATAAACCGGTTATGGTACGGCAGCACGGTCAGAAAGGAGACACTACTTGACTTTATTGCCTTCTATTGAGTGTGTTTATTGCTTTCGCTCTCTCTTGTGTCTGTCCCAGGCTGTCTGGTCTGTATGTTGTGTTTCGAAGCAGCTCTCTCCCAAAGCAGATCCGTAATTACAGCACTATCGCTGAGTCAGCATGACAGCTTCACTGAGGGAGGAGAGCTGCACACCAGTGTAAGCCCAGATAGAGTCGATGGTAATGTTGGTTCATGTGTGGTCAGTGGAACTGCAGGGCCTGCATATGGAGACCACTAAGAATATTGTTCTGCTATATCTGCTATAAGTAAAATTTACCTTCAGGATTTCTTGAAATAAGCAAAATACAAGCAAAACAAGCTAAAACATCTAGATTAGAGAAAAGAATCTGATTTATTGTTAGATTGTTATATTATTGTATTATTTTGCTTCCCCCATATACTTTCATTCTTAATATACTTTTTGCAAGTTACTAAGATTTTGTGTTTTGTAGCGTTGCGCCACTGTTGTTTGTGTGGTTTGTGTTGGTGTTTCTCTAGCCCTCATTAGTGGTCAGTTCCTGACTACAGAACTGCTTTTAGCTGGATATTTTTGGGTTGAGGACCATTCTTAACTGATGAGTGAAACTGATTCGTGTGTAAAAATTCCAGCAATGCCACTGGGCTTCATGCACTTGTAATAGCACCAAACACACATACCACAATACCATGTTAGTGCCACTGCTATCCTGAGAATGGTCCACCAGTCAAATCATTTCTGGTCAATAGCGACCCTGGGGTCCGAAACTCACTAATTGTCATTGGTTGAGTTTGACAGTAGTTGGGTTACAGTCTGTAATTGTTCATCTATACTATGGACCTCACTTTAGATACCGGTGAGGTGGATATTTCTAATAAAGTAAAAGGTGAGCATATTTCTTTAGAACAGAATGTGACTCCAGTGTGGCAACCTTGAAATTACAGGATGAGGCTGACACACACTTGCATTGTCATAAATGGTATCTCAGCAATTAATTCTGTGTGGCTCTAAACACACGGTGGCATCTAACCACAGATTGCCACTGAGAATGACGATGATGATTTATAGCAGTGCTGCAGGCTGGTGGTAGGCCAAATTTTGTCACACACTATAAGTGTACAGGCTTATAAATTGGCTGTTCTAAATACAGTATCATGTCACAAATATAGAGCGCTGCTCCTGATATATGACATTGCTATGCTGGCATATGGCAAAAATATGGTGGAGCCCTGGGATGCTATGTCTATATATGGTTCATGAACAGATTGATGTCTATAGCTGACTGTATATGATCCAGCTGTGATGGTCAGAGTGGGATTGATTTGAGTGCTATGGTGGGCTACATCGAAAGAATCTTACATAAAAAGAATCTTACATTAATTTAGCATTTATCAAGAATGCTGAGGTGTGTAAAATTAAACAATAAGCCATTAGGGATGGCATAATATTTACCAGAGTAGATTTATCAAGCAACATAACGAACAAAGATTATTCCATAAACAACAAAATGGTCTATAATAGCTCACCATATTTGTGCATGTTTTAATTAATATGTGTTGTTATATCTATCTATGGCCCTTTTTTTTTTTTTACAACAGCTCCAAATAGACAGTCAATCTGATATTTATAGTGAGTATTTGTACAGAGCTATCCATTTTATATTTTTCCAGCGCTTGTGTCTAAATATTTGTTAAAGGGCCCATAACGAGGTAAACCACATTTTCTATACTTTTTTAAATAGAAAGATTTTGATTGTTAAAGTGTAGTATTTACATGGCCGTTAAGTTGCAAAAAATGTTTCGATTGTTTTTGTGATGTTACAAAAAAACAAAATATTCCACTTATTCAGGCTCTAGTCCACCTATTCACACTGAAGTTATGAAGAGTGTTTCCACAGAGACTACTTTCATCTGGACTATCTTTATTTAGACTTTATTTATGCTGTTTTTGAGGCACAGTACAGAGAAGCCAATCAGAATAGAGGTTATTCACATACATCTGTGTAAAGAGGTTGGGAAATAATTTTGTAAAAATGAATTATGAGTCGTTTTTGGTATGTAAAACCACACAAATGTCATGAGTGAATCTCAAAGGGGGGGAAACAAAAATCCAAGGAAGATGTACGATATAATCAGCTATACTGTGATGTGCTGGACTTGTTTATTGGCATTTCTCTAAAGCAGAATGCAAGTTTCCTGCCACAATAAAGAGAGACAGTGACCATGCAAAGCCAATAGACAAGCGAGAGCGAGACTCTACCATTTGAATCCCCCTCCACTGTCCTGCTGTTCATTTCACCATTGTCATGGAGCAGTGTACGGGATGGGGATGGATCGTATTTGGTATTGTGTGTGTGACAGTCTGGGAGTTGTCTGTGATGAATGGGCCTGCCAGCAGCCCTGACGGCTCCGCTGTTCAATACATATGGATACAATACCGCCTGCCTCCATGACACGCTGATAGACTTTTGTCCCCCTTGTTTCCATACCGTTTAATCTTGGCCACCATATTGTGTGTGTGACCAGTGATGGGCAGATCCAGCATGTCTGCATTAAGTGCTGGGCCTGCCTGTTTCACTGGATGGCCAGCAGGTTTATTAACAAACAGAGAATCTGCACTGGAGCTTTAAGTGGAGATAAGAGACTACAGGACATTCAGTGAAGGCTTCAGAGTGTAGACTGGTGATGTGAATAGCTGCGTGACAGAAATGACCTCAGACTGTCAGTGTTTCTAATGTCTCACTCAGGGACCACCCAGTGCAATGAATTAGAAAGGATTAATTATGAAGAGTGTGTATATAGATTCAAAAATTCTGCAATAGTCACCATATATATATATATATATATATATATATGAGTGGGTGTGTGTGTGTGTGTTTGTTTTCTTTATCCATTTATCTATTTCTAGTGTTGATTTATGCATACACATACTCTGCTATACTAAAGAACTTGTTAAAAGTGAGATACCTAGTAAACAAAAACAAGGTAAACAAAAACAGGTAAACAAAAACAAAACTACTAAATATAACAGGAATAGTAGTGATTACTGATTGGACAAGAAAAATTAGGCTAATAATGAACAAAAAGGTTTTCCCAGGGTTGTCTTCCTTAATTCACGAGCCTTTAAAACAACTACAGACATTTATCAAAATTTGTGTAATGTTAATGTTAGGATAAGGAGTCTCTGGGCAGTTTGTCTTAATCTCACTAGTGATCCAAGAAGGAAAATAACTAAGAAATAACATACAATTAATCTGTGGTTATATTGGATATGTAGATCTGTCAAAATGAAGTAAAAAAAACGAACAGCCAGCAGTTTGACAGTAGTCATAATGTAACTGGAATCATATGAGAGAAGATGAATACGGTTGAGGCCACATCCTTAATCTCCTAAGATTTTAAGTTTAATCGTGGGAAGCGTCCCACTAAATGCTCTGTTGTCTAACAAATTTACAACTGACAACATTCTTAAGCTCTCTCATTTCTAATAATGATACTGATTATTTATGCATTTCTCCAACAAAACAAATCCACAATGCCTGAAAAATATAAATATGTGAGGATACCGTCCCACCCATCAAAGCAACATTGTTGGTATTAAAGGTAAGAAAGTTGAAAGAACGTGAATGTGTTGATTTTTCATTTACCCTAAATATCCAAAGGTTTCAAGACACCTCACACAGCACCTGCTCTGAAATCAATAGGGAGTTTCCGCTCCTTTGCTGCAGCAACAGCCTCTGCTCTTCTGACAAGAGCTTATACTGGATGTTGGAACATTGCTGTGAGGATTTGATTGCATTAGTCACAAGAGCATTAGCAAGGTTAGGTACTGATGCTGAAGGATCACTTCTGGATCACAAACACCACTTCAGCTCATCACAAATGGTGCTGTACAGGTAATTCAGTTTAACAGTATACAAAAATTGCATTACAAGTTGTTTGAATGAATCAGTATTTGCATACTATACAACTGAATGTCCATGCCTTTCACAGAACTCATATGCGTGAAAGGTGTGGACTATATATGTCAAACCTGTATATACTATTTATATCCACACACACAAATAGATACACACACACACACACACACACACACACACACACACACACACACACACACACACACATATATATATATATATATATATATACTTGCTTCTTCAAAAAAGTTGTTATAGAATATCTTTTTTAGGTAATTGTTATGTGTTAATACCTTTTTTTAGGATATGTGCAAGCCAAGTACCACTTAGGAACATTTTTTCAGGTTTTCAAAAATATCTTCTGAAATTCTCAATGTTTAGTAGTTACTCTTTCAGTTTAGAACAGCAAAGAGATCAAAATGTCAAGCTGAAAGCCTTGTTGTCTGATAAATTTACAGTAAAGATGTAGAAGCAAACTGTCATCCCTGATTATTTATCCTTTTCTCCACAAAAACAAATCCAAAGCGCTCAAAAAGGATAAAGAGAGCATACAAAGCCAAAAGCCACCTCTCTCCACTCAAAAAAAAAAAAATCATAAATAAGAGCCTTGAGTAAGCAACAGCCATCAGTAAGAACCAATAAGTAAAGGTGTGTTTGGTGTCTCCTGCCTTCATTACCTGCGAGGAGGAACAGAGCTGGAGCTGTAGCCTGATTCTGGATAACTGTATGACTGCTGCCTCCAGGGAACCACGCATATACACACACACACACACACACTCTCACATGAACTCGCTGAGGGACTGTTGCTTGTGGATTTGGTTTGAGTGTGAGCCTATTTCTGATATTTATGGGCTATGGGGACACTGTAAGTTATGTTGGAGCCAGGGCTGAGACCTTCCTCCATATTTTCA
The DNA here is from genome assembly GCA_037974445.1 of Brycinus macrolepidotus. Taxonomy (NCBI): domain Eukaryota; kingdom Metazoa; phylum Chordata; class Actinopteri; order Characiformes; family Alestidae; genus Brycinus; species Brycinus macrolepidotus. The sequence goes on from JBBPCZ010000034.1 coordinate 5,274,772, forward strand.
CTCCCTTTTCCTGATTTTTTCCCCCCAATTTAACTTCTCCTCCTATTTTTTCTAGTCTGTTTTCCTTTCTCCTTTCCCTTTTTTGACCAGCCTACTTAAGCTTAAGACAGTTTCCATAAATAAAAATACACAACAAAATCCACAGTGTTAAAGAACACTTAAGGCATAACACCACACACAAAAAATAAAGGTACAAAATAAGGTGCTTTGGAGGGAATTCACTATTGGGTTGCTCATAAAGGACGTTTTATTTGGGGGTTGTTTTTTTTTTTTTTCTGAATAGTGTGCTGAAAGGTTCTTCTATGGCATCACTCCAGAGAAACCCATTTTGACTTATATTTTAAAAGGAACCAGATCTAAATTAGTATTGTGAGACTGAATTTAATTCTGAGTAGTTTGCTGTGGGAACCGTTTAAAATTTATCAGTTTATTTATTGGTCTTATCTTTACATTTGTGTAAAAGGTGTTTTAAATAAGCGTAATATGGGACGATCAAACACTGTGTGATTTTTGGAGCCCTCCTCCAGCTGAAGAAATAATTGTTGCTACAATAAATAAAGCTTCAGGCTTACAATGTCATCACATTTACAGGGAGGTTCGCAGGGATCCCACACCTCAAATGATGGTTAGGATTCTTCCAAACAAAACTCCTCCTCTGCTGTTACACTTTATAAGGTTTGCTTTATGGATTCTGTGCTTCACACAAATTGTTCTGGTGATTTCCCAAATGAACAACTGATCATTTTCCCTCTCTCTGACCACAGCTTGAGTTTCGCTTTAGTTAATGTGCTAATCTGTGTGATCTATTCGGCTCGCACACTCATACGTTACATTATTGGAGGGCTGAAGCAACCCTCACCCTCTGTGTTACACACTGACACCCAGGCAATCCCTCTCGCGCACCATGAGTAATGTTGCACCGGGGACGGGGCCTTTTTCCTACACAAGATGACTTACTTCCAGGGAGTGAATAGTTTCTGTTTCAGGCCATGAGTCCAAAACCAGAGGGTAATGAAGCCTTGGCCGGGTCTGTTTCTCTGAGATGGTTTGAAAATTTATCTTTTTTCCCTCTCTCACACTGCTGTTTATCTGCCATCTCCAATTGGATGCTATTTATGAGACACGTCTGGGATATGCAGCAGTGTTTCCTCCTTATACATAATCAGACCTTTAGCTGTAGCTGCTGTTGATGTGCATTGCAGGCAGAAAAGCACAGAGTTACGTTTCTTTTTGGTAATTGGTGTTTTTAATTAATAAAGTGACTCATTGTCTGCTCTCTCTCTCTCTCTCTCTCTCTCTCTCTCTGTGTGTTCTTATAAGAACTAGCTAAATTTAAAATAAATATATCTATCTATCGATCTATCTATTTATATATATATATATATATATATTTAAACATATATATATATATTTAGAAAACACATACAATGATAAACGTTAGACTGTACACACGTGTGCTTGCGCACGCCTTGGGAAAGTCCACTTCAGTGTTGGATGTGCACTTCTCTCTCTCTCTCTGTCTCTCTCTCTCCCCTAAACGCTCGTGGTCTGGCCGTTTCTCCTGCAGATGGATTTTGGCTGCATTAATCCTCCGCATCAGGTGGGTTTTGTCAACGTGTTAGCCTTAAATGCGCCGGGTCATTTATCTTTGCGCCCAAACCGGGCCTCTGTCAGCGGACCAGACGAGCCATTTCCTCTCGCTCTCTTGCAGCGGAGCTGACGGGGCGGAGAGCAGAGCCACCCTAATCAAACCCACCTGCGAGGGGAATAGAGGGGGAGGAGTCGAGTAGGGCCCCGCCCACACTCCAGACAGCGAGGAATTGATTTATTAATTCATTTAGGAATATTATGTATTCGTTTGCTTACGTATTTATTTTACTTTTTGTTTCTTGCTTCCAGAACGTATGTTTATATGTAGGCCTATGTGTTTATTTATACACTTATGCATGCATACATTCCTATCTATCTATCTATCTATCTATCGATCTATCTATCTATCTATCTATCTATCTATCTATCTATCTATCTATCGTCTAAATATATATGCATCTTCCTATACATCTTTCTGTCTGTCTATCTATCTATATATACATACTATATAAATACACACACACACACACACACACACACATATATATATGAGTGTTTATTTATGAATATCAATAATTCCAGTCTCCTCATAAGATGTTCCCCCGGTCCTGAGGGATGTTCTGACGGGATGATTTCACCCCCCTGCTCCCATTAGGCGCCCAATAGGCCGGGCTGTCCTGCTGGAGTCTGAGCTAGCCTGACTGACTCAGCTGCGGTTCCCACAGAGCCGCGCGTCCTCGGTGCAGTATTTATCTTCATGAAGCGCTGATACGAGCCCGGAGTGCACTCCAACCTCCAAATTAAATCCTTTCTCCTTTAAAAGCGCGGTACAGGTTCGCGGGGAATTTCATTAATCCTGAGTGATACAGCTACTTACATAATCAGCGCGAGAGCTCCTTCTTCCACAGGGGAGCGAGTTAGAGGGCTTCTCCCTCACCCCACACCCCAGTCTCCTGTAATAAGACTCACAGGACCGCGCGCAGGGCCTGCAGCACGTGCCTGCGCAGCTCTATAATGAGAAATAAGGCATCATTTGGAAACTGGTGAAACGTGCATTTTGAAATGTATTCTTTTTTCTCATATGCCAGTCTATTTAGACTTTGTGGTAAAAAAAAAAATAAATAAAATAATAATAACAATAATCTTCCAGCTGTGGAGTCAATGGCTTCGTCCCAAATCACACATTTCTGTACCTCATATAACTACATTACTAAATACATTTCTAATGGCTGTGTACTATTTTTTTCACACTATTTAACTGCAGTTTGATATCTCAGAAAATCAACTCAGAGGTTTTAGATTGTCAAGAAAGCAATAATGAATCTGACTAATAGATAAATCATCATCCTCCTCATCATCGTTTTTGCTTTGAACTTTTTGCTTTGTTCTCCTCCTGAGCTCAAAGGCCAGCATCCATCAGACCTTTACAAATCCATCACAGACCTGTGTGCGTGTGCGCGCGTGTGTTAGGTTTAATATTATTTTAGTATTCTTTTTATTCTTCTTGTTATTATTCTGATTCTTATCGTCATCATCATTATAACACTGATATTATATCATAAATCCACATTTATCAGTATATACTTCCGCATTAATGTTCATTTCAATTTCTATATTCGATACTAGGGTGAAACAAATGTAATCACAAATAAACATTTTCCTATTTTAAATATAATAATAATATTTGGAAATTAGAAAAAAAATGATGTGGTGCAAAACACGAACACTCCAAAGGCAACGTCCCGCTAGAATTAACACAGTGTATAACAGACTGTATATCATCAGTTCATTCTCATAATCATCATCCCGCGTGCTGAACCCTCGCTCACACTGCGCGTGTGTGAGAACCGCGCCACGGGCTTCACTCAGAAAAACTGAGACACTGTGTGTGTGTTACAGAGGTCGTGTCTGTTTTAGTATTTACCCTGTTCTGTATTTATAGTGTCATTTAAATGATATACTGCCAAAATGTCTAGAAAATGTTGTTGTCTTTCAGGTTATCTATAATGTCATTTATAGCATATACTGACAAAAAAAGTCTAGAAAATGTTGTATTTCAGTTTATCGATAGTGTCCTTAGTAGGATATACTGGAAAAAAAATCAAGAAAATGTTGTCTTTCAGTTTATCAATAGTATCCTTCATAGGAAATACTGACAAAAATGTTCCGAAAATATTGTCTCTCAGTTTATCTACAGTGTCCTTATAGGATATACTGACAAAAAAATCAAGAATATGTTGTTGTCTTTCAGTGTATCTATAATGTTCTTAATAGGACATACTGACAAAAAAAATCTAGAAAATGTTGTTTTGTGCTGATGCATCACATTTTACTGGCACGCTTAAATTATCAAAGCATCATTTTTTATTGTATGAATTATGACAATAAATAGCGACAAAAGAGCACCAAGTTATTATTTCTATTTATTTGGCTGTCCCTAAATATAGAAATGAAAAATAAATCATCACCCCGAGAGCAGTGTATCCTATGCGTGGGAAATGAGTTTATGTTAATAAGTTTATCAGTGGGACTGTTTCCTCTCCTCCTATTCACACCTGAGCTGAGGGGAAAAATCTCCTGGTGTCTTTCCTCCGCCTTTTTTGAGGGTCTCCAACCAGCCATGTAGTTCAGAGGAGCAGCCCCACCGGGGGTCCAGAGGGGGTCCAGGCCCTGTTCCCGCGGGCAAGGAGCGGCGCGGCCGTTTGTCCGCAGATTGTGTCTCAGGAAGGGTCGCCCGGTCGGGGGTCCAAGCATTTGTCATCCACTGAAAATGAAAAGCATCAGCAGGTACTGAACAGCCCGGAACCTGACACCGTTAGAAGCGGGCCGGGCGGTGCTGGAGGAATGGGGACTCAGGACCGCGCACGTGCCCAACCGAACCGAGCGCGCGCGCACACAAAGTGAAGACTTGAGCATCTTCATTAATGCACGTCCGATTTCACCGCCGCTTTAATCGACTCGTTTCTGTCAAAGTCGACGAACCGCTAATCGATTCAACATTAAAGCCCATTAACAGTCATCATCACACACTGCAGTCTATTGGATTTCAGAGTAATTACAACATCCTCAGACACAGGCAACCTAGGCAGAGCTATAATATCGACACGTGCGTGATATATATACACATAAATAAAAAAATAAATGTTTACCTCGCATCATTTTAAGTTAAAAATGTTCTCACTATCACCTGATTATTTTGTAACGACGAACAACAACGATACTACTGCCATTACTACTAATAATAATAATAATAGTCATCATCAACGTTTTGGGTGATTTTCCTCTATCGTTTTTGCATAGAAAAGGAATGTGGCTTCTGAAGTCTACATTCTCTTATGGAATAAAAAAAACAGAATCATTACCTGTTATGACTATTATTTTTTATTCACAGAATTAAACACCATCACATTATTATTATTATTATTATTATTATTATTATTATTAGTATTATTATTATTATTATTATTATTATCGTTAGATGTTGTCTAATGATTATTAGACATAAAAGCAGCTGGTCCATCCCTTAACTGAGTTAAGCTCAGCAGCTCAGTATTCCTGAATAAACTGAACCCACTGAGCTGCAGCCCACTCACTCTCACATCCTGCCGAAATGACCAAAACAGACAAATCTTTACGATTTCACGACTTTTAGATCGAAGTTTTGTGCGGTTTGCTGCAATTGGTGACCCCCACAGATAATTACCCACCCTGATGATTACATCACTAACCAGGCTAATAACCAGGTAAGTGGGGCGCGCGGGTGAGCCAGTTGCCCGGATGATTAGCATTAACTGCGCGGCGGTCAGTTATCTTATCTGGTTTCGTCATCAGCCCCGTGCAGGCCTGGTGTTCCTCTGAGTTCCTGTATGGAGTCACCGTTCCAGCTCCAGCTTCTCCACAGCTCACTCCTGGTTAAATGTCACCTCGCGGCCCGCGTTAATGCGCATGTCCCCAGATCGTGTGTACACTGCAGTTTGTACAGCTGTTTGAGGAGCAAGCAACTGGCAGAGGGCAAATTCTATCAGAGACAGATCCGCCTCGAGCGCCCGGCGCGCTCAGTTTCTTCGGAACTGCCGCATCACCACCGCGCCTGCGCCACTCGTCCTATTTGGCGCACTCTTCTCTGGGGCAGACAGGACTCACTTTAGGTCTTGAGGTTTTTGATGCACCTTTTTGAGAAGGTGTGGGTGTAGATCTTTGCCTTCTGGTCTCGTGAATTACCTCGAAACGCGGTTGAAAAAAAAAGAAAAGAATGTCCACATCCAAACGTATTAAACGTATAATCTTGACTTTCGGTTTTTATGCTTAATAGGACTGTTGCAGATGTATTTTTGTTAAATGTATAAACCTTACAACAACATAACAGAACTATATATTTTTATTATATTTATATATAATATATCCTCAACGTTGTGGGGCAATTTTTA
>JBBPCZ010000034.1:5301316-5311529 GCA_037974445.1 Brycinus macrolepidotus
ATTGTAAAATTAGTGTTTTAACACTAACTTAACACTACTGCCCAGTAGCAAACAGCTTTTAAGTATAATTTTCTCAGTTGCCTAAGACTTTTGCACAGTACTATGTATATATATATATATATATATACACATATATATATGTGAGTGTGTGTGTATGTGTGTGTGTGTGCGTGTGTGTATGTGTGTGTGTAAGGGGCATAATTTCAGAAGAGAACGAGAGAAATAAAACAGAAAGGCCGCCATGTTGCTTCAAGCGCCCCTGGCCTGGACCTGCTCACCCTGAGCTCCAAAAACAACCAAACAAACATTCAGAATGGGGGTGGTGGGGGGGACTCTTTTACAGAGCCATGCCAGGGGGAGGCCCTCCATTCTGGGCACACAGACTTTTGCCTCCCCCCCTGTCCCGGAGCAATCAGAGCATGCAAGGACAGACACCGCGCTTTTTGTTTTCACCCCCTCTGGCAATTAGCTGCCAAGTGGCAAGCTAATGAAGAGAGCCCCCTCTGAGCCCTGAGCCCCATCCAGGGCCTTGCCTGCCGAGTGGGACAGAGAGAGTAGAGCCAGGGCAAGAGTCTCTTACAGGAAGAGGGCTTGTGTATAACGGGAATTGTAAAATTGTTTTGATGCTTTAAATAGGAAGCTTTAAAAAAGAAAGAGTGAAAGAGATTATTGTGCTACTGATTTGTACACATTTTCACCCAGTTCTGAGCTGGAACTGGGTGGAAAAATGCATTACTCAGTGCATCTTGCAGATCATGGGATGACCATGTAAATAGGGTGGGGATTTTTTGAGAACATGTTCCATAATCAGTGAAATTATTGTCAATATTTAGGCCAGCTGTAGTGACTGTAATAGATATACAATAGCAGTTTTTTTTGTGGTAAAATAATATTATGTCAGTTATGACTGTTTTTATGTTAACACAAAGTTAATAGTTTGTAGGATTCAACCAGCAGAGGCCTTTGGAGCCCATCAGCTCCAATAACCCGCTAAGTTAATAGGCACACAAGCTGTTGTGAATGGTACGTGTTGGGATGAGCGGAGTGTTTACTCTGCTGTGACCTGGATAACTGAGTACATGTGCAGGGAGGCCCTCAGAACAGACTGTTCTTGATGGCACCCAGTTACGGTAACATTGAGAAATTCTGCATTTTTTTTACTCAATTCTGACATAACTCTTTAAATGATGACACAATGGATTAAAGACCTTTTTGTTACAAGTCTCTGAAATTATAGTGCTTCTTACTGACTGGTGTAATGTTCTAGTCCTAACCAGCAGGTGGTGCTACAGGAGAGCAAGGGATTCCACTGAGCTAAAGGCACCTGGCACTAAATTATTGCCAAGGGCAGATGTCTTTGGCCTCTGTTTGTGTCTCTCTGCTCTATTTAAGCCCTTTGCAGTAATTTAGGTGTGTCCCTGGGTATTCTGATTTAAGCAGGCCCAATCACCCTGAGTGAGTGAGCAAGAAAGAAAAACAGAGTGAATGTGTGTGTGCGTGTGTGTTTGTGTGAAGTTGCCACTGCCGCTGCCATAACAAAACCTTGACTCTACATTTTTGACTTTAATTATTTGTTTGTATGCTTGTTTGTATGTTCATTCATTCATTCTTTCTTTCTTTCTTTCTTTCTTTCTTTCTTTCTTTTACATTTGACTGTGAAAAGTATATGAAAATTTCATCATTCATTAACCAACAAAAGGGGCCAAAAATTATTTGTAAAAAATCCTGTTACATTAACCTAAGATAGTATAAGTCAAGAGTTTTATTCCAACAGCAGCAATATCAGTAAAAGGCAGTAAAAATATCCCTATGGTTTCAGTAAAGTCCATAAAGTTTTCTCCATCTCCAGTAATTCACTAATTCATTCCGCCCAACAAGATGTGTGCAATCTCTTGCCAGAGCAATTTCTAAAAGAGGTATAAGCAGGGCCCAGCGTAATCATCCCAAAGGGCCTGATAGCCCTCTTTGATTTCAGCCTCAGGGAAACACTCAGGTGGTCCCATCAGGTGGGAAACAGAGGGGATCTGTCAAGACAGGCTAGACCCAGTCTGATGGGGGTGGAGGGCTAGGAAGGGTGTCACTTTTAAATGTCAGTTTCTGAGTACAGCTGCTGAATCCATTTCATCAAACGGTTTAATGCACATCAGCTTTAAAACTCCATTTCTTCTTTTTTTATCAAGTGTGTACACCAGGAGAAGGATTTTAAAACAAAATTCTGACATTTAAGACACACTAACTAGTACTATAATATCCCTTTCAAAACACATGCACCTCACAGTGGGTTTGGAGTGCTCAGTCAATACACTCTTGTGGACCACATCATAAGTCTTTACAGAGGTTTTTGTGCTTCAAGAGGAATTAATAGTTAAAGTCTGTTTAATGAAGTGTAACTTCAGTAGGGTTCAAGATCAAGACATTTTTAATACTAAAATGAAAATGTTCATTGTTTTTCGTTCAGTCGTTGTTTTGTGCTTCCTCCTTATGGTTAGAAATAACAAGCGAATCATGACATTAAATGAAATGTACAAGACTGTGGAATAAATCTTTTTAAATCTTGTGTATGTTGATGTTTACATAGACAAAACGTAGCATTGTGTATTTTTTTTTATTTTCAAGTACTTTATAAAGAGTAATTTATCAAATCTTTATAGATATGTTGTACCTTCCCTGGCTGGCTCAGAACTGGAGTGATTCCTCAACATGTAAAGATAGCTCAACCCAGAATAATCTCAACAGGTAAGGTACAGCCAGAATGTTTAGTCCATTTCAGTGAATCTTCTTATTACAAGTTATTAAAAATGGACAGTACCTCATAAGTCACTGACTTATAAAAAAGACAAGATCTGGACCCTTGTCTTTGAGAAATGGAGATTTCAGTCTCAGTTGAACTGGCAAGGCATTTGCACCCTAAACTCCTATTTACTTAGAGGAGCAGCGGAGGTGCTCGCCTGGCATCCCCCCTGCATTCCTGCAGCACTGGCTCATGTTGGACCAGGCCCAATATAAAGTATACTTTAACAGCAAGCACCTTAAACAGGTATTAAGGGTGGTGCGGCGGCCAGTGCAGTGGTAGCATAGCTGCCCTGAGAGGAACCGCCGAAACACAAACACTTCATAGACGCAAGCTTGTGAAACACCTGGAGGTCACTGAGTTCAGAGTGCATTGTGTTGCAATTAATGAAAATTAAAAAGTTGCAGGACTAAATTGTGCTAATGTTAATAGGTTAAAATTACCCACTGGGTAATATTATATAGGCTGCACTGTTCTGAACATTTATTGTTAAATCAAAGTGTAACACTTTATTTTAAGTGTTGGGAGGTTTTATTATGAAGGTATCATCTAAATACACATTTTTTTTTTTTTGTGAACGGGGGCAACATTCTCAAGTGGCTTTTGAAGGTTACTTGTTTAGAACTAATAGGAGTTTACCCAGTCACTAATATTTTAAGATGTGTTCTATATTCTAAGGTAAGTAAATAGTAAGTAAATGTGTATCTCATATTCTAAAATAAAAACCTTTTCATCGATTTTTGGTAGTCAAAAACATGCAAGCTGGGAATATTTTCAATAAGTTGTGATCCATTTTAATAACCAATTGCATATGGAGTTGTCAATGTTATTTCACAAACCAAACATCATGAAAAGGTGTTGAATTTCCAATTCAAATTGAGAAAATGATAATATGTGAATTTATATGTTCACCGCATGCTAAATAATTTGCATAGCAAGGTCTTAAAGTATTTATTATGCACTAATATATAATATATACTATTATTAGTACTATATATAAATTATTATTACTAATATTAGAAAGTAATCAATTAGTAACATACAGCTAACTATGTACTACTACAGGTCATAATGAAAAACATTCACGTTAAATAATCTATTTAGATGTCTAATTTGGCTTTTAGATCAAATAACAAGGCCTTAATGAACTCCAATGTGTGCTCCTTAAGATAACCACAAAAGCTAACTGCACTCACAAAGACTCTTTTTAACTGAGATACAGAGAGGCTTTCACTTCAAAGTTGTGTCCTTCAGCAGTGATTAACTGATAATTTACCATTTCCGGCTTGTTATCATAAATCACATTTCTCCATCACAGGTCTTCAGTCTGATCCCAAAATGTTGCAAAATAGCAGCATCTTCTGTAGCTCTTCATCAGCTTAATCTGCTCTGTTACGGATGTGCCCTCCGCATTTACTCCATACCTGTCTTATCTTGCTACGGCCATTTGGGCACATACGGGCTGAACTAAAACATCAACCTAGGCCGAGAGATGAGACCCGGCCCAGTGGAGCCCAACCTATAAATCCATCGCCAACAGGCCGCACTTACCCAGGCAGAGCAGTTGACCCAACTCTGGAAATGATGATAGCGCCCGATAAACAGTTATCACTAGGCCTCGACCGCCCAAGAGTCGCCCCCTCAAACATGTTGCGAGCTTGCAGTGGCAGATAATGGTCGTCTTTGATGCTCCAGCTACATTAGCATTGTGTTTTTCCTTTCACCTCTCCTGGGGAGCTTTGATGGGACTTAAAAAAAAGAAGGGGAACCCTTATAACCCGCGCTAAGGTAAGGATGGGATTGTTTTGGAGATTGTATTCTCTTGTCTAGTCTCCCTCGACCTACATGCAGGCATGCTTTCATCTTCCATGCTATCTCTCTCTTGGTAGCATGCAACCTCAGGTTTATGTCGACTTTGAGAACGAGAAGGGAAACGAGACTTTCTCGGTGTTTTGCAGTTTATTTCCTTTCCATTCAGATTCTTTACTTTATCAGTTCAGTGGATTACACTTCCTCTGATTTGATAGCACATTAAGAGCAAGATCTGTGCCCATTTGTGTCACGCACTTAAGCCACGTTCCTTATAATGCCCAATGGTTTGTCAGTTCACGTGCATTTATTTCTAGGAAATAATCACTGTTGTTGAAAGTGTGTTTTCAGCTAAAGGGGAGCAAAGGTAAATGGGAAGGAAAGTAAATTGCTTGGGGACCCTGACTCAAAGGGGGACCCCTTAACAACAGATGTTAAGCTGAGAATGTTGTCTGAAGTTTAACTGACAGGCTTTATTAGCAGACGAAGCATCAGTAATGTTGACATACAGCCAAAACTTTTAACAGCCTATGAACAAAAACATTTTCGATTGTTCTCTTTTTTCCAACAAGCTATAATGGTAATTATTTTAGGTCAATGAAGGTGATATTGTTGCAACGCAATGGCTCTATGTAATTAGCCAAACTCTTCCTCATCATGCAAATTGACTTCTTCAGTGAAGATTTGACCTTTAAATCTGTCTCTGAATTGGGGGAGCCTGTTAGCCTGTTCAGCCTGTCCTGTAAGATCTTCAGCCTACTCTATTAAAAGAAGAATATAGTCCAGTTACAAAGAAGTTGTTATGTAGCCAGCTGTGTAGCACAACTAAGTTTTGAGCTGTACATTTAATGAGCATAAATAATAAAAACTATCAAACTGAATTTCCTCTCCTGTTCTCTTACTGGCTGTTTAAATTTTCCCTCCAAACTTTGACATAGGCTTTATTGTTTTAATTGTTTATGTAAAAATCCATATTAATTATCCGTAATAAAATGAAGTACCGTTTATTGTCTAAACAAAATTAATCCCTTAAAATGAACTACTAAATCAATAAATAATTCATTTCTTCCTTTTATTAAATGTACCATACTGGAATATTCAATGAAAAGATATATTTTAAAATTTACTATTATTTATCCAATTTCATATTAACTTTATAAGATCCCTTTTCACAATAATTCATGAACATGTACCAGCCATGCTTGTTATCACATAGCAATGTTTAATACAGAAATGTTTGAATTTGCTTTATAAAACAATTTTTACTTGATTACCCCCACTCTTACAATACCAATTTCTGCTATATGTGTTGTGATGATATGTTAGTGCTAAGCTACATAGCTACATATATATCATTTTTGTGCTGATGTCTTTATTAAGGCAGATTTAAATTAGTATCAGCAAAACCCATGCCTTATTAGATGCTTGCATCTGTAACATAAAATGTAATAATCACTCTGGTTAAACAGCTGGTTAAGAAGTGCTGGTTAGACCTTCTCTCACTGTCCATAACCTTTATGACTGCATGACTGCACAACATTGCACACCTCTATCTTTTATTCAGTAACAATCTGGTAACAAAGAAGTAGTTCTTGTCTTCATATTCACTTTTGTACTACAATGATGCATTTTTCATCATCTTACTCTCCAAAACTATCACACCTTTACTGGGTCTCCCTTAGTGTCACCCACTTTGGTAATAATCCATTGTAAGTAACTGACAGCTAAATAGAGCAGCTAATCTTGGGAGTGTCTTTGTATTCAAAATTGACAGATATGAAGGGTGTTCGGTGGGAAAACCACAGGGAAGTTTTGCTCAGGGCCACCAATGTTCAGAAACACCTGAATGTGAGCTCACAGACCACTGTTATTTAGAGAAATCTGTGAACTTTCTCTTCTAGTGTGCGTGAAGGAGGATGCAGCTGATATTGCTTCAATAAAGGAGGAAACAGATTTGTTTCAGAAATTATGGCTATAGAGAGAAAAAATAAAAAAAAAAGTTATGAGCATATATCTTCTTTTTTTCTACAAATGAAGCATACACTGAAACACAGTCTTGCACACACACACACACACGCACACACACACACAGAGAGATAAGGCTGCCTCGCTGGCTCAAAATTAAGAAATCGTTAGAGCCATTCATCATTGTGTTGGTAAGAAAAAGAAAAAACTCACTCCTTTGAATAATTACAATGAATCAAAGGCTAAGTGCAGAGAGATCAAAGTCAGGCATTCTTGAGTAATCCTTCTGTGTTGCAAATCTTCAGTAATCTGCGCTGCCTGGTCAACACTGTTTGACAGGTATCTACTGTATGAAAGGGAAGGGTACCATCAATAACGACGGAGCTGTGCCCTTGTTTACTTTTGCCAGGTATGGGTCCCAGGGGTTAATTTGTGAGACACGGAAAATCTTATTAGACATGGGTGTAAGTGGTTTGTGTGTTGGTGCCCCCCGTGTCTGTGGGGTCTCCTCTAAAAGGGAGTAAGGGGTAAGATTAGTAGCAGAGTCTAGAAGATCAAATTGTTTACTCCGTGTTGAAATGTGCATGAAAGAAGTGGAAGTTATGCAACACTGAATGTGTCCTTCTCTCACCCCAAACACCCCCAACCACAGACAGAAAATTTCTACTTCTACTGCTATCCATTCAACCACAGCACTGATTCTCAGACCTTCAGCAGTGGTCAAGTGATTGCTTTCACCTTGTTTTCTCATAGATGAGATCACAGATGTTCAATCTCATGTGCTCTGTTACCTTGAGGTCTGCAACTGGTCATTTAAGATGGGATCTGTGTCAAAAGTTCTTAAGGCAGTTCTTGTCCGAGACAATAATGACAGCAAAATGGCAAAGGGACTTCTCCAAGTTTTTTGTCTGGTTTGGTTCAGCATAATGCTGAGCAGCTTGGCATGCTAACATGGTGACTGGACAGTGCAAACGTTGGCAAATGCGCCAGCCAGCAGAAGATTTGTGTGTGAGTGGAAGGCCTTTAATTTTCCTGCAAGTCCTGATCAGAGGGTGGATCAAAGTTCTATCGAGATTAAAGGACTATAGCCTGAGAGAGCACTGTACAATACAGGCGGTTTTTACAAACCTGCACAGTTTCAGCCAGCAATCAGCAGAGCAAAGGCAATTACTATTACCATTATTTAGGTCAAGAGCACTGTGTCCTGATAAGTGCAAAGGTAAAAGACAATTATATAACTGTGGACCTTGACTTTTGATTCTGGTATGTTTGGTTCAGAGTGAAATGAAGTAAAATTAGTGAATGCTGGTGCTTACATGTTGAACTTCAATAAGATGGATTCAACTGCAGCAGCGTTTAAAGGGAAAGGTTGGGCACACAAGAAGAAGATTTGATTCTGGCCATGGATAGCGTCCCCCTTGACTCATTCAGTACACTCCTTAAGGAAAATTAAAAGACAAACCCAAAGAGGCTCTCATAACCCAGGATGAAAGACTGACCTCTGCTACAAATGTCAGACTCCAGGTGGCTGAGTGTCCCCCACTCATATGGAAACATGTGTGGGACTTGGCCAAAGAAAAAGCAACATGCATGCCCGAGGGTGAGGGCAGGCAGTCCCAGCTCCAGTGTGGTCATCTTTAACGGAACCTCATTTTCCTCAGATCATCCTGGCAGATGACTGTGGCTTTTCCTGCAACAATTAAGCCTGATTCGCTCATCAGCCGAGCCGAATAATGACTCGGGGGCATATAAACAAAGAGCGCGTAGTTAGCAGAGCTGCTATCTCCCATCAGCCTCTGGGACGCTCCTCTTGACGTCACCTTTTGCTTTGATTGCAAAGTAGATGCTCTGCGGGCCTCGCTCCAGGTGGCTGAGATCCGCTTTGATTGAGTCAGTCAAAGCACTGTGAGGCAGCGCCTGGCTAGCTGTTGCCGGTGGCATAGCCGTGTTGTTGATTCAGCTTATCCTCTCTTCCTTTTTCACATTATGTTATGCTGATTCACTTTGATGAGGATTAGGTGGTCAAATTCTTAACAGAACAACAAAGGCCTAACAAATTACTAGTCAAATTACTGTACTGTTCACTTGTCTACATGTTTCAGTTCCTTGTGGTATCAAGGATCCACGATAGATATTTAAACTGATCTACCAAAATCCCATTATCCTAAAACAAAAATGTTGCCTGTTGGCTTGTTTGCACTGGATGTTCACCTGATTTATAAATCAAAGTAATTCACTCCCTTTCAATCTCCACATTTACCAGAATCTCATTGTAAAAGCCATGGACCAGTGCCATATTTAAATAGGTTCAGCATTTAGCCAAGTCTTACAGAGGGAGGTGATTAAGTGTGTAAGATGGCGTCGATGGGAGAGACAGGTTTTGATAAGGTGGGGGGCTGCAGTCTCCAGGCCGTGTTGAGTGGAAATTGATTTCCCATTTGGCTGGTCTGTGTGGTTCAATCAGTTACAGGCATGTGTGAAAAGGTGAGACGGAAAGAGATATACCCAACAGTTCAAACGCCTGTAGAGAAACTTTAAAGTAGATAATTCAGAAAGTTTATCGCAGCAGACCCATTCCTTTTAAAGATGTAAAGGTAAATGTTTGCGCTGCCAAAAAATTAAGATCAATGTTTCTCCAGGCTTTGTTTGACCTAAGACCTTTCGGACAGAGAGCGCTCTCTTCTCTGTTCAAACTTCTTAATTCCTTCTGGTCTATGTTTTCCTTCTCACCCTTTTTTGGTTTTGATATTGACTTCAGAGAGAAAACCAGTGTAGACCCTCTTGGACAGATCATTGTCTGAGCAGCAATTAAAATTTGAGTTACACAGTTGGGGCCAGCCAAACTGTCTGGAATAAAATGGTCTGCTTGCCAGTGTTGTTGGATGTGCTTCAGTTTTGATAACACCTGATCTATGTGTCAATATTTCACATCTACTGTTAGTCTGAGTGCTTTCAGCGACGCTAAGTGATGTAATTCTGAAAGTTCCACCAAATCTCCCAGGCCACCTGGGAGATGGTGTCTATGATCTAACAAGAAATGCTTTCTATGATAATTCTTTTTTCCTTTTCTTTTCTTCCTTACTTTTTTTGTGAACTAAAAGAAGAAAAGTAAGAAAGCACAAAACCTGGACATACGTTTCAACCATTTAAGCCTTTGTTGATGCTACCCTAAGTTATCTCGCTATCCGATGAATCCAGTTTAAGTTGGTTTGTCAGAGCAGGGAAATCACCACATCCCTGCACTTTTGAAACTGGAATGAAATTTCTATACGGTATTTTCATTGGAGGTTGTAGATTTGCTAAAGATCTAGTATTCCTGGATGTGATCACACACAAAGGGTTGCATTCGTAAAGCTACACGACATCTACATATGCCTTTTATGACAACTGACATTAACCTATATTACAATTTTTATAAAGGCTCATTCCAACACTTTCAGTTGTCATAAAGGCTGCTTTAGTCAGATTTTCATGTCATTGCACCCATATATTTTAATGACACCTAGCCCTTGTTAGAATAAGCCTTTACATTTACATTTACATTTACGGCATTTCGCTGACGCTCTTATCGAGAGCGACGTACATCAGTGCTCAAGTAGTCCAAGTCTGTTCCATAAACCTGTAAAGCTATACTTAAATCAACATCTG